>JAFIRS010002429.1:0-215576 GCA_018342105.1 Gonioctena quinquepunctata
TTGACTAGTGGATGATATCCTGTGGCAAGTTTGAATTCTCTTTTGTACAAGGATTGATCATAACAGTTTGGTACAGGAAGTCCCAGGTATTATACACCTCGTTGGGGCATTCAACGTAACGCATTGATGCGGCTAGCTCACGAACTGTAATATAATGGTGAGGAAAATTTCAATGATTCGATATTCCATTCGATTTTTGTTTTGACTAACTGATTCGACTTGAAGTGAAGTAAATTAATATCTAGAGAAATCATAAATAACTACGGGAGCAATATTCCTCGAATGGAAGAAGTTGTTTGAATCAAGTCTGAATGACAAATTGAATTCGAATTTTTAAATCGAAAGATGAAATATTTTTTTTGCGCGACGCAACAATGTGTTTTTGTATTTTCTGGAAATAATCTGAAGAAAACCTGACAATTTCGTAAAACTAATATCTGCTTCCCAACAAAAACAACCAATATCAAAAAAGTTACTCATGAGAATATTTTTTTAAGAAATGGCTAGTAAATTATATGCTTTTGTATAAGCGACTTAACACCTTTCCGTCAATTGCTCGATCATGGTTGTCCTTCTTCTGAGGTACAGATATAGAATACACATCCAACGAAGTTGTTCCATAGTCTTATATTCCACCACACCGGATAAATGAAGAATGATGTTATATTTTCTTCATTATTGCTGCACCTCAATTCTTGTAGTCTGGTATGGAATAAAATAATTGTATTCAAAGAATTATTTTCTGCTCAGTCTTGTGTGTGAAATAAAAATTTGAATTTTTACAAAAATGATTATATATCCGACCCCAAAAACCCCCACATATAAATTTTTAATGAAGTCGGGGTATAATCACAAAACTTTTCGTCATCTTGGAGTCACCATCTTCAAACCATGAATTTTTACAAAAAATTCATAATCTCCGACACTGAAAACCACCACATACCAATTTCGAATAGAATTGGGCCATAATCACAAAACTTGTGCGTCAAATTAGAGCAGCCATTTTGTTTTATCTGATCAAATGTCTCTATTGTACCACCGCCCTAAATTCAACAGTTTAGATTATATAGGGTGCTAAAGATAACTTTTCCAAAATTTCAAATGGCCATTGTGAAGAGACTTTTTCGAATATATAAACCAAATCGAGTATGCATCGATTGTTCATACGGCCGATTTGAATACACTATAGAGAACAATGATTCCTGCACGTGAGTCCAAAGATAGCAAGTTTTTCAGTGATTACCAAAAAATTTTGCGGTGGAATTTTATTCATTTTCAGATATTTTCTGGGATACCAATATCAATTACGATTGATGATATTAGCATCTCCTGAATTGAACTGACATATCTATTATAGGGCCAAGAAGCCTGAAACCGGTATGCGGATTGTTAGGTGAACACGACATAAATTAAACATAATCGAGCTTATCAGAAAGAAACATTTGCATTCAATGTCCATTGATATTTTATGGAAGTATGCATGGATTTTCAGGTGAATATCATTCAATGTTCTGCGTGGTATTTGCCAGGAAAGTAGTTGTTTTTCACCTGAGATCTACCATTTTCTGGTTCAATTTTATATTGAATCCTTCATGTGAAGAAAACCGTTTAATTCGATTTTTCTATTCATTCCACTTCACATGGCACTTTTCTTTCACTATATGCTAGACGGGCTTGCCACTCCTACTGAGAAGGGATCTTTTATTTAGAAACCTATCGAGGTGGGAGATTTTCGGAGTGTTTCTTTCTGTCACTAGGTACCGCCAGTTAAAGTTTATCTTTTCCGGCGTACCTATAGGTGTTACAAGATCGATGATGGTTTGTTTACGTTGTGTCTCACTTCAGCCAGAGTTCTTTGCACCTTTGGCTGGTTGACTACTCCGTACTGATGAGGGCCAAGAAGCCTGAAACCGGTATGCGGATTGTTAGGTGAACACGACATAAATTAAACATAATCGAGCTTATCAGAAAGAAACATTTGCATTCAATGTCCATTGATATTTTATGGAAGTATGCATGGATTTTCAGGTGAATATCATTCAATGTTCTGCGTGGTATTTGCCAGGAAAGTAGTTGTTTTTCACCTGAGATCTACCATTTTCTGGTTCAATTTTATATTGAATCCTTCATGTGAAGAAAACCGTTTAATTCGATTTTTCTATTCATTCCACTTCACATGGCACTTTTCTTTCACTATATGCTAGACGGGCTTGCCATCCTACTGAGAAGGGATCTTTTATTTAGAAACCTATCGAGGTGGGAGATTTTCGAGTGTTTCTTTCTGTCACTAGGTACCGCCAGTTAAAGTTTATCTTTTCCGGCGTACCTATAGGTGTTACAAGATCGATGATGGTTTGTTTACGTTGTGTCTCACTTCAGCCAGAGTTCTTTGCACCTTTGGCTGGTTGACTTCCGTACTGATGAGGGCCAAGAAGCCTGAAACCGGTATGCGGATTGTTAGGTGAACACGACATAAATTAAACATAATCGAGCTTATCAGAAAGAAACATTTGCATTCAATGTCCATTGATATTTTATGGAAGTATGCATGGATTTTCAGGTGAATATCATTCAATGTTCTGCGTGGTATTTGCCAGGAAAGTAGTTGTTTTTCACCTGAGATCTACCATTTTCTGGTTCAATTTTATATTGAATCCTTCATGTGAAGAAAACCGTTTAATTCGATTTTTCTATTCATTCCACTTCACATGGCACTTTTCTTTCACTATATGCTAGACGGGCTTGCCACTCCTACTGAGAAGGGATCTTTTATTTAGAAACCTATCGAGGTGGGAGATTTTCGGAGTGTTTCTTTCTGTCACTAGGTACCGCCAGTTAAAGTTTATCTTTTCCGGCGTACCTATAGGTGTTACAAGATCGATGATGGTTTGTTTACGTTGTGTCTCACTTCAGCCAGAGTTCTTTGCACCTTTGGCTGGTTGACTACTCCGTACTGATGAGGGCCAAGAAGCCTGAAACCGGTATGCGGATTGTTAGGTGAACACGACATAAATTAAACATAATCGAGCTTATCAGAAAGAAACATTTGCATTCAATGTCCATTGATATTTTATGGAAGTATGCATGGATTTTCAGGTGAATATCATTCAATGTTCTGCGTGGTATTTGCCAGGAAAGTAGTTGTTTTTCACCTGAGATCTACCATTTTCTGGTTCAATTTTATATTGAATCCTTCATGTGAAGAAAACCGTTTAATTCGATTTTTCTATTCATTCCACTTCACATGGCACTTTTCTTTCACTATATGCTAGACGGGCTTGCCACTCCTACTGAGAAGGATCTTTTATTTAGAAACCTATCGAGGTGGGAGATTTTCGAGTGTTTCTTTCTGTCACTAGGTACCGCCAGTTAAAGTTTATCTTTTCCGGCGTACCTATAGGTGTTACAAGATCGATGATGGTTTGTTTACGTTGTGTCTCACTTCAGCCAGAGTTCTTTGCACCTTTGGCTGGTTGACTACTCCGTACTGATGAGGGCCAAGAAGCCTGAAACCGGTATGCGGATTGTTAGGTGAACACGACATAAATTAAACATAATCGAGCTTATCAGAAAGAAACATTTGCATTCAATGTCCATTGATATTTTATGGAAGTATGCATGGATTTTCAGGTGAATATCATTCAATGTTCTGCGTGGTATTTGCCAGGAAAGTAGTTGTTTTTCACCTGAGATCTACCATTTTCTGGTTCAATTTTATATTGAATCCTTCATGTGAAGAAAACCGTTTAATTCGATTTTTCTATTCATTCCACTTCACATGGCACTTTTCTTTCACTATATGCTAGACGGGCTTGCCACTCCTACTGAGAAGGGATCTTTTATTTAGAAACCTATCGAGGTGGGAGATTTTCGGAGTGTTTCTTTCTGTCACTAGGTACCGCCAGTTAAAGTTTATCTTTTCCGGCGTACCTATAGGTGTTACAAGATCGATGATGGTTTGTTTACGTTGTGTCTCACTTCAGCCAGAGTTCTTTGCACCTTTGGCTGGTTGACTACTCCGTACTGATGAGGGCCAAGAAGCCTGAAACCGGTATGCGGATTGTTAGGTGAACACGACATAAATTAAACATAATCGAGCTTATCAGAAAGAAACATTTGCATTCAATGTCCATTGATATTTTATGGAAGTATGCATGGATTTTCAGGTGAATATCATTCAATGTTCTGCGTGGTATTTACCAGGAAAGTAGTTGTTTTTCACCTGAGATCTACCATTTTCTGGTTCAATTTTATATTGAATCCTTCATGTGAAGAAAACCGTTTAATTCGATTTTTCTATATCTATTATATATTTCTCATAAAACTGCACCAGTACTGTTCACGGTGAAAGTCATAGAGAAACTAAAAATAAAGCGAGTTGTCAAACCTGCAGTAAAAGTTGGCACCACGTTTAGACAGTGGCGACATATCTCGCAACTGGCCGAACTAAGTACAGTTGGTAAAACCGATTGAGATAAGGCGGGTTTTTCAAATGTGTTACTTTTATATGATTGATATGGTATATATTTTATAAGTGATCGATTTGCCATTCTTGTATTCCATATGAATGGTTGTATCATATAAAATACTGGAATGGCAAATCGATCACTAATAAAATATATACAGTAATCGATTCGTAGAATCTGTTAGTTCGTTCGTGGTTAACATAAAGTTCCAAAGTAAATCTTTATTTCATGATATCAAGAACAAAATTAAACATCTTATAAAACAAGAATAATAAGTTGAACACTATAAAAATACATTTTATTGTATCTAGGACAATGTATAGTATTTCTAATCCCAATTGGACCGACACAAAAAGTTTCGAGAAGGAATTCTCTTCCACACGACAAAACTTTTTTATGATTGTACCAGGAACGCTTCGAAAGTAAAAACACTGGTAGTATATAAATTTCCCATTGCCAGGCAGTGCAAATGAACACTCCTCGTAGTTCTCTCATTTTCATTGCCATTCCAATTGCGATTAGAATAACTATACAACTACAGACAAAACAATAATAAAACACCGAAAAACAACAAAATTAAAAATATTCTTCAGTCGCTTATCATCAAATCAACCAAAATAAAAACATATTACATTTACAACAAACCTTCAATAATTTTGTTAATTTATTAGCACAAAGGAGACCATGTACTTCGTACTTCCTCAAATGGTGATAGGAAACGAAAACTGATGGATGGAAATAAGTACCAGTTTGTGAAAAAATTTCTGCAACTGATGGATGGAAATAACTATCAGTTTGTGAAAAGCAGCTTATATTTTACCTTGTGAAAGAATATTTCGAGGAATTTCAGCGTCAACTCGAATAACATTCCATTTTCGACGTTGGGTTCATAATTCAAGTCCATGGTATAATTTCTATAATTAATTTTTCGATGACAATTAACAGTAGAATTATTCTGAAATTATTACGTGGTTTGTCACTTTCTGACAAATGTCGAAATAGAAAAATTATCATGTCGCCAGTCGTCTGTTGATTGCGGGCAGCGCCTCCATGCGCGACTGGCCGTACCAAAAACTTGGTGGTCAAGATCGCCAATGTTTCAAACAGTCTCTTTATTTTTAATTTGTCTATGGTGAAAGTTCACTCTGCAGATACATAAAATATACAGGGTGGATCAAAAACTAGTGTCCTTTACTGGATAATTTCCTTGGAGTAGTTATGATTGATATTGATGTCATTGAAGCATTTTCAGAAATACATTATGTTCGACACACATCTGCCGAAAGATTTTGAACAATATTATTAGTAAATAAAACTTTATCTACTACGATTAGTAGAACAACTCGAATGATGGTAGAAGAATCTCGAGAAATATTGCAAGTAATTAAAAGAGAAACATTGATTTACAACAACATAGGAAACGAAATATGCTCATATTCCAATAAAAAGACGTACCTATATGGAATGTATAAGCTGCTAATGAACTTTAGGAAATCCAGAATTATTCAAGTTTCACTGTTCAGATGACATCCTGTTGGAAACCTTGTGCTCACCGCCGGACAACTGTCAATTGATCTTGATTGATGATGTACTATATTACCCATTTCAATATCAAAACTGTGGAATTCTTTGAACAGAAAAACAAACGAATGATGACATGAACAACAGAACACCTGATTAACTTGCCCCTCTATGTTCAGCATCCTCTATATGGATGAGAAGGGCATTTGATGGATACATTATATACTGTTCATGACGTGCGAAGCCAAGGTAACAACAGATAACACTGGCCACATGGGCACAACATCCAAGGGTCCTGGCTCCGGTTTTACAAGTGCAATAATATCTAAATATAACATCGTCAACACTCTTGATTTGTACTATGAATAATTGATATTTGGTGGCATTACGGAATCTTGGATGAACTCTCATTCGTAAAAATCCACGCTCATTCGTATTTGCATCCATTTGAAATTCATTTTCATCGTGATGATATACAGTATCTTGTATGTATGATGCTGCCAATTCTACCTGGTATATGCCAACAGTTATATCTAGTACCAATTGTAAATCTAATCTTGGGAATTCATTGAAATAATCCTGTCTGAGTAATGTCCACTGACCACGTCTCATATTTAGATTTTCTGCTTCAACTCTGACTTGAACTACGTTGACTCTATTAGCTTTTTCCAACATTATATCGGCTAATTCTAGGTTAGCATATCTCATTTGAATAAGCTAATGGTACATATTTATTATCGCACCTGCTATTTGTAGGAAACATTTTATATTTTTAATATGATTTGTATCAATTTTGTGATAAAAAAATTTGTACATTGTCTTCAAATGACCATTCCATGCCTCAACTATCCATCTAATTTATGTTATGATTCTGGACTTGTTTGCTTCGTCAGTAAGTAGTTATTGTCTTTGTCCTCGAGGTGGAACTGAAGGCATTTCACAATGAATGCCGATATTCTGAAGAAAAGAAAGAGCATCTCGGTAGCCCTATCTACAATAAAAATATCACCTGGATGAAACCATCTTCTCATTTGGTTGACATCTATACTCAATTCATTCTGCAGTATGCGTGCATCATTATTTCCCGAATCTGCGAAATATGCGCCTTGAATATCCAAAATGTAACCATCAGTACCCACAATTAGGACTGGTTTGACTAAATGTATGCCTTTGTGTTGAGAATATGAATACCCGGAAGTTGCAACTTTTGTCGATGTACAAATAAATACCATCTACATAAACTATTGCTTTTGGTTCATTGGGTTGTGAATTGTACAATTGATTCGCAAAAACACTAACATGTTCTATAAATTGTTCTCTTGCTATTGCGGTAAATCCTATATTATCGGGTACGAAACGAGTCATCAAAGATTCTCGCACTTTAGTTATCACTAAACTTGTTGCCGGCGACTTGAATAATTGAATATGATAATTAAAAATTCATCAGAAATACCTTGCATAAGAATGCCAATAACTATTTTTTAGAAATATTTATCTCACCTCTATGTTGTCTTGGTACAGATACACAATGATTATATAAGTCACCAAACTGTTCTTTTGTGAGCGGAGCAATGGATTTGAATTCTTCATCAGAAAAACTATTCTCGTCTAAATTTATGCGAATTCGTTTAAAAATGATTGAAGTTCCTAACCGTTCAGAGCGTAAGGTCTATTGATATATCTTAAGGCTATCTGTAGGTTGGAAAATATAAACCCACGATCATCTAGATGAATCCGACAGGAATGGGTATTTTCTGGTTTATAGATGTTCTGATTTATGAACACGTTGACTCTGCATTCTATAGTGAGTCTTTGAAGATCAGCTACACCATTGCAAATGAGACACGTGTGTCTTGAGGATTGTGTTAAAATATTCAATCTCAAACATCCTGGATCTTCTTGAAGGTGATGAATCTCTTGAATAATTGATTGGTTGCATGTCAAACAGATTCTATTTCCATCAATTTCTTTGGTCACGTCATTCAATGGCAATTTCTCGTTTCAATTCATTTGGTTCTCCATCGAGTCGCGCCATATTTTGTGAATTGAATATAACATCACACGTAAAACAATTCAATAAGTGACGATTAGCCATTATTTCAATCATTGATATAATTTGTATGAGAACTTAACATATGCAATAATTGCAAAATGACATTTCAGTATTTGTTAAACAAATGGATATGGTTGCTATATGTCATTCCAAACCAGAGTCATTCTGACCAATCTAAAGTTGCAGCTAGTCCATCTCCTCTCCAAGTGTGGGTACTTTTCAAATGAACTTAGTGTCGGGATAGTATACATGACTTAGAGTGAACATATTATGGCATAGGCTTACAAATGGAAAGTGTGAGTCCATATTTTTTCGTAATAAAGAAAGCATTTATATGATATTATATTGGCCCCAAGCGGTTCACAGCAGGCTACTAAACATGCATTCCTTTCCATATACAGGAAGTTTAAATTACCAATCAATCGACATTTCAGCAATTGGGGTTTGAATTCGAGTAACGAAAATGTTTTGCGAATTGGTAGTTTTGCTAGTAAATTGATACACATCATATTAAAAATATAAAATGTTTCCTACAAATAACAGGTGCGATAATAAATATGTACCATCCGCTTATTCAAATGAGAGATACCAACCTAGAATTAGCCGATATAATGTTGGAAAAAGCTAATAGAGTTGAAGCAGAAAATCTAAATATGAGACGAGGTCAGTGGACATTACTCAGACAGGATCATTTCAATGAATTCCCAAGATTAGATTTACAATTGGTACTAGATATAACTGTTGGCATATACCAGGTAGAATTGGCAGCATCATATTATACAAGATACTGTATATCATCACGATGAAACTGAATTTCAAATGAATGCAAATACGAATGAGCGTAGATTTTTACGAATGGGAGTTCATTCAAGATTACGTAATGCCACCAAATATCAATTATTCATAGCACAAATCAATAGTGTTGACGATGTTATATTTAGATATTATTGCAATTGTAAAACCGGGGCCAGGACCCGTGGATGTTGTGCCCATGTGGCCAGTGTTATCTGGTACCTTGGCTTCGCACGTCATGAACAGTATATAATGTATCCATCAAATGCCCTTCTCATCCATATAGAGGATGCTGAACATAGAGAGGGGCAAGTTAATCAGGTGTTCTGACTCTATCATCCTTTTCTGTACGTTGTTCATGTCATCATTCGTTTTAAATCATTGGTACCCTGTTATATATTGTTTTTCCGTTCAAAGAATTCCACAGTTTTGATATTGAAATGGGTAATATAATACATCATTAATCAAGATCAATTCACAGTTGTCAGGCGGTGAGCCCAAGGATTCAACAGGATGTCATCTGAACAGTGAAACTTGAATAATTCTGGATTTCCTATCGTTCTTCATTAGCAACTTATACATTCCATATAGGTACGTCTTTTTAATGGAATATGAGTATATTTCGTTTCCTATGTAATATGCAATATTTCTCGAGATTCTTTTACCATCATTCGAGTTGTTCTACTAATCGTAGTAGATACAGTTTTATTTACTAATCATATTGTTTAAAATCTTTCTCTGCAGATGTGTATCGAACATAATGTATTTCTGAAAATGCTTCAAGACATCAATATCAATCATAACTACTTCAAGGAAATTATCAGTAAAGGACACTAGTTTTGATCCACCCTGTATATTTTATGTATCTGCAGAGAGAACTTTCACCGTGAACGATCGAATTTGTAACCGACTTTTCCGGAATTTCAGGTATTTGGATATATCAATAAGCAGGACTGGTGCAGTTTTATGAGAAATATATAATAGATATGTCAGTTTAATTCAGGAGATGCTAATATCATCAATCGTAATTGATATTGGTATCCTACAAAGTATCAAAAAATGAATAAAATTCCACCGCTCAATTTTTTGGAAATTACTGAAAAACTTGCTATCACGTGCAGGAATCATTGTACGTGCAGGAATCATTGTTCTCTATAGTGTATTCAAATCGGCCGAATGAACAATCGATGCATACTCGATTTGGTTTATATATTCGAAAAAGTCTCTTCACAATGGCCATTTGAAATTTTGGAAAATATATCTTTAGCACTCTATATAATCTAAACTGTTGAATTAAGAGCGGTGGTACAATAGAGAGTGCGTTCCACTAAGCGCTCACAACGATCAAAATATTCCTTCAGCCGTTCCACATGACGACCACGGTCGTTATGGTCGTGGCGAAAACGTCACTAATGACGTCATTATTTTCGCTCACGCCGAGCCCACAACGACCCATCTGAAGACTTGGGTCGAAGTGTACGTTTTGAGAAATTTGGCGCAATTTTTAAAAGTTGAAGATGGCGACAGAAAAAATTACTTTGTATGACTCGGAGAGAAATATTTTAATGGAAACTTATGTCTCTCCCGCAGATGCTCAACGTGCGACCACGGGTAAATATTCTTCATCTGAATAACGATCAATTACACTTTTATAATTAATTTTGTAAAATTGCATTTTACTCTTCATCGGAACTAGAAGTAGTTTCTCAAGCATTATTGCGCTGCATCAACAAATATCCAACTGTCGCCATAAAAGACATTTTGATTATATTCAAAAGTAAATTATTAAAATATCAATGAATTAAAACGTAATCTCTTCAAGTTTCTGACTTATTTTCGAGCTCGCCATTTGTAATGTTTACATGAACGGTAAACGCTCTAGTCCGTTCCACTTGAGTTTTCGATTGTAACGCTCGCAAGCAAGTGGAACGGGAAAAACCGCGGTCGTGAGCGTGATCGTTGTGAGCGCTTAGTGGAACGCACTCAGAGACATTTGATCAGATAAAACAAAATGGCTGCTCTAATTTGACGCACAAGTTTTGTGATTATGGCCCAATTCTATTCGAAATTGGTAAGTGGTGGTTTTCAGTGTCGGAGATTATGAATTTTTTGTAAAAATTCATGGTTTGAAGATGGCGACTCCAAGATGACGGAAAGTTTTGTGATTATACCCCGATTTCATTAAAAATTTATATGTGGGGGTTTTTGGGGTCGGATATAATCATTTTTGTAAAAATTCAAATTTTTATTTCACACACAAGACTAAGCAGAAACTTATTCTTTGAATACAATTATTTCATTCCATACCAGATGACAAGAATTGAGGTGCAGCAATAATGAAGAAAATATAACATCATTCTTCATTTATCTGGTGTGGTGGATGGTGGAATATAAGACTATGGAACAACTTCGTTGGATGTGTATTCTATATCTGTATCTCAGAAGAAGGGCAACCATGATCGAGCAATTGACGGAAAGGTGTTAAGTCGCTTATACAAAAGCATATAATTTACTAGCCATTTCTTAAAAAAATATTCTCATGAGTAACTTTTTTAATATTGGTTGTTTTTGTTGGGAAGCAGATATTAGTTTTATGAAATTGTCAGGTTTTCTTCAGATTATTTCCAGAAAATACAAAAACACAGTGTTGCGTCGCGCAAAAAAAATATTTCATCTTTCGATTTAAAAATTCGAATTCAATTTGTCATTCAGACTTGATTCAAACAACTTCTTCCATTCGAGGAATATTGCTTCCGTAGTTATTTATGATTTCTCTAGATATTAATTTACTTCACCTCAAGTCGAATCAGTCAGTCAAAACAAAAATCGAATGGAATATCGAATCATTGAAATTTTCCTCACCGTTATATTACAGTTCGTGAGCTAGCCGCATCAATGCGATACGTTGAATGCCCCAACGAGGTGTATGATAAAAATATATGTGTAGTTCCATTCAAAATATTTGATAAAATCAATTATGGGAAGAATTTGATGAGTTTTCCTGCATACATTAACTACTTCAACATAAAAAATGGAAAGAAATTCGATTTCAACAAAACGAAATTTATCCAATAAAATTTCAATGTTCCAACATTTCACAGATTCACCCACTGATTAACAGTTCGAAATAATTGAGATGTGGACCCAATGAAAAACCCCCAACCGCCGTTTTCAAAAGGTAGCAGAATATGACATTGGGCATCATAGAATTGGTAGTCGAAAATGACAATAAATATAGGAACAGTATAAATATATACCGTATAAATATATACGGTATATATTTATACCGTAGTCGAACATGACGTTGGTCTTATATATATATAATGGCGGCTCAAGCAAGTGGTGGTGTATCTCAGCTGTCCATTGAAAATGAAGTTATAAAGTGCAAACACTGTTCAAAAAAAGTTATAAAGTGAAATGTACCAAGTGTAAAGAATTCATTCATCAAGCTTGCCTCAAACAATCAAGCGAACTGAGGAAAGCTGAGTGCAAACACGAACCTGAAACATCTGATACACAATTGGAGTTCAATGAAATGGCTCTCACTGAAGAAGTATATTTAAAAGAAGAAAATAAATTATTAAGACATATTCTCGCTGACAAGGACACTATCATCGCTGATAAAGAAGACATAATTGCTCTTCTAAGGAGAAAATATATCATTTGGAAAATATGAAAAAAAGTGAGAAAAAACTATAACACTAACAGTAACAAACTCCACAAAAAAAATGGTGAATGATAAAAAAAAAGTGAGTCATACTAGGAACATTAACAAAGTAGATCCTCAGAATATACAGGGCGATTCAAACACCTTAAATGAAAATCGTGATTCATTAAAAATCACGGAAATGCAAACAAGACAAAAATTCAGAGAAGTGATAAATCTGGCAAACAATCTCTCTGCTGAACATGAACCTGGAAGTGATCCTTTCAACACTGACTCAAAAGGAGACAATCAAAATGGTGAATCCTTGAACAAAATCTGCCCTGACTCATACGGGAAGAAGGAAATCAGGAATAAAACCCCAACAACAAACTTCCATGCAGGAACAAATCAGTCGAGGAAAAGCTCCCCTAAAGTTTGGATTTATCTGAGTAGGGTGCCTCAATCTGTGACTGAAGACAACATTCTAGATTACCTCAGAAGGAAAACAGGAGACATTGATGGCTGTTTCAATGTCAAAGACCTTCAGGAAAATAAAACCTCACAATCCTTCGTGATTGCAGCAGAATTTAAGTACAAAAACTGTTTTTATGATCCTTGCTTCTGGCCCAGAGAAGTTCGCTTCAGAAGATTTGATTTCAACAAACATTACGAGAAGCACAATACAAGAAATATATTCTACACGGAAACTATGAAACGACCTGATTCTTTTTTAGACTGAACACTCAATCGGTTCTTCCGAAAAGTGATACAACAAATAGTGATAAGTTAAACAAAAATCATATATCAAAATCTGATGCCCATGTTAATGTTGGCTCCAGGAGTACTGTGAGTATGTTCCACATAAATATACAGGGTATATCCAACAAAGTTGATAAAATCAACGCTTTCTTGACTGACAATAATTATGACGTTTTATGTTTCTCTGAACACTGGCAGAGTGAAGAGTGTCTCAAACAAATAAATATTTGTAACCATAAATTAGTTAGCCTTTTCTGCAGGACCAATAAAATACATGGTGGCTTAGCCATATACCTGAATAAGAAAAACCAGACAAGTCTGAAATACACTCTCATCGACTTGAAAGAATTGACTATTGAACAAGATTGTGAATTGACAGCAATTTACCTAACCTCTTTGAAAATTGCGGTAGTACTTGTTTATAGATCTGGATTGGGCGATATAGATCGCTTTCTTATAAATTTTGAAACTGTTCTACAACAACTAACAAATAAATATAAAAAAATTATTATTGTAGGAGATTTCAATATAAATTTCAATGTTGATTCAGTAATCCTAACAAACTTGACCTGTCTCTTAACCTCATTTGGTCTCGCTCCCACAATTACAGAGGATACTAGAGTGACAGCTACTTCCTCTGGCTGTATTGACAACGTGATTACGAATATTTCCACAGAATTACTTAACACAGGGGTCTTTGAACCCTGTCTATCTGACCATAGGGGACAATTTGCCAAAATTAATATCAAATGTAACAAATCTACTGACAGTAAACCACAATATATAAGACATATATCAAACAAAGGTATGACTAAGCTTAGACAATCCCTATGCGATATAAATTGGCGAATATTTTCCAATGACCATGCTGATCCTAACTATTTGGCAAGCTTTTTAGTAAACCATTATAGCACTTTCGTGAAGAAAATCTTTCCCTTGAAAAAATGCAAACAACTGGCAAACAACCCACCAGTCCAGTGGTACACAGACAATTTGAGGCTGTTGAGAAATAACATGATGTGTGTTAAACAAATAGCTGATGTAACGAACGATCAAAATGACTTAATTGCCTACAAACAGCTCAAAAAAGAATATGGTAGTGAATTAAAACGGCAAAAAATGGCGTACGATGAATACATCTCCTCTTCTGACAATAAACCTAAAGCTTGCTGGAAAATAATAAATTTCGAAAGAAACAAAATACAACAGAATTCATCAATAGAAATATCTCCCGATGAGATGAATAATTTTTTCAGCAACATAGCAGGTAACATCATAAACTCACTCCCGTATGTTGAAAACGAGGATATTTCAACCTTTAAAAAATTTCCTGCACCATGTAGTTCTTTTTTCTTTCAACCTGTTCATGAAGTAGAAGTTCAAGAAGTGATCAATTCACTGAAGAACTCTAAGACCTTTGATACCCATGAACTCAATAGCCAAATATTAAAAGAAACCTCACACATCATAATTCAACCTTTTACTACACTGATTAATTTAATTCTATGCACTGGAATCTTTCCAGATGTCCTTAAGTTTTCGAAAGTAATACCTGCTTATAAAAAAGGCGATCCATCGGTCACGGATAATTACCGTCCAATAAGTATAGTTTCAATATTCAGCAAAGTGGTGGAAAAAATAATTAAGAAACAACTCTACTCTTACTTTGAGAATAACAATTTCTTCAGCGATTCCCAATATGGTTTCAGAATATCAGCTCAACAATACAAGCTGTATTCGATGTCGTGACAGGAGTGGTCGAGGAACTTGAACAAGGTAATCAAACTGCGCTGATGCTTAATCACACCAAATTCTGCTAGAAAAATTAAACTATTACGGGGTTAGGGGTATTCCACTTAATTTAATAAGAACCTATCTCACGAACCGTCAACAGGCAGTAATGACAAACGGCACCCTGTCAAATTTTCAATCTGTCAAACATGGCGTCCCACAAGGGTCTGTTTTGGGCCCTCTCTTATTTGTAATCTATGTAAATGACTTGTATAATAATATGTTACCACTCAAATCGGTCCTCTTTGCAGACGACACCACTTTTATTCTTACTGATAATAATAAAGAGAACTTACAACTTCGTGTCGAAGAGGCTACAAACAGTGCTAATCAGTGGTTTTTATCTAATCAGCTCAAACTAAATAGTGAAAAGACTCAATGCATCCAAATTTCTGCCTATAACCAAACTGTCTTCAACTCTGGGACTAATCAAGTTAAATTGCTTGGAATTACACTAGATAGTAGACTCAACTGGTCTGCACACATTATTCTATTAAAGAGAAAACTTTCCGGTTCTCTATGTGTTCTTCGACAATTACAAACTATCACTAACACGCATACACTAAAACTATATACTTCGCGCTTTTCACTCTCATATGAGCTACGTGTACAACTTTGGGGAATTCATGTCACGCCATTCAAATATTTAGGATGCAGAAAAGGCATTGAGAATACTAGCAAATATTGGCCATAGGGATCACTGTCAAGATTTTTTCAAAAAACTTGGAATCATGCCACTGCCAACTCTATATCTCTACTGTGCTATAGTAGAGATGCACAAGAAACAGTCTTACATGGAAAAACAATCTCATATTCACGAACATAATACAAGAAACTGTGAACAGATCAGACTTAATCGACATCGTCTCCAATTATCCAAAAAGAATTCCCTTGATTATTCTCTATATAATATCCTACCACAAGAACTCAAAATGCTCAGTTTGAATTCTTTCAAGAAAACATTTAAAAAATACTTGTTGAGACACTGCTTCTACTCCGTCGATGACTTCAGATCGCATTACAGCATCAACAAACATCTCACATCTCCTTGAGTCATCAAACTTTAAAATTACCTTTGAAGATAAATACTGTATAGTTTATCATTTTAACCTTAAGTTTTATTCTGTAATATCTGTTTTTAACCAATTTTTTGTCTTTTACATATAATCATTTAAACACTTGTACCCTTGACCTGCTACAAACATAAGATGTATGTAACGTAGTTAAATAAATTCTATCTATCTATCTATATATATATATATATATATATATATATTAAGAATTGCTTGTTTAAAGTAATAAGATATATATATATATATATATATTTATTATGATGATACTATTATTATTTTTTATTCCCTTGGCGACAATTAATATGATGATTATTATTGCTAGTATTTTGATTTTATTATTTTTAATTGTTATTATTTTATTTTTTTAATAACTAGTCATCATAATAAAAGATTTGCCACTTCTTATGATAAGTTTGACTAGTTGATTTATTTTTATTTGAAAATTTTAAAAAGAATTACCTATCATAACAGTAATAAAATATCCGGCTATGTTGCTTACTCTTTTTCAAATACTCTTTTACCTGTATTCTTTTACATTATCCCAGCTCAGTCGGTACGCCTATGGAAACATGTTATCACTACCTCTCAAAGCAGGATTCAGTGGTGCCATCTAGTTGCTCTGCTTGAGGTCAATGTTCAATGGAAATATTGGTTGTGATGTGATCAACAGATAAATAATGAATCCAGAAAATAGTCAAATAGTTATATTGAATCGAATGCCTAAATATACCTACCCTGCGAAATCTATCTTATCTGTAATAGGGTGAAGTGGGGTAAGTGTAATCAGAAAAACGATAGTTACACTTTAAATTATAATATCAAGGTACCCAAAAGAGATACGTTCCTGATTTTTCACAATAATACTACATATCTAATTGTTAAAAAATTGAAGTTATTTATTTTGTTCTACTAGGCAAAGTGTATTTTTTATAAACAAATATAATAAGTTATGTTCGCTGAATACATTTACCCCAGCATTCGGGGCAAATGTAATCATGGTTTGTAATTTGCATATGCATCGTATGCTAGAGTATTTGGGGCAAGTGTAATAAAGTATGAATGAAGCAGTTTCACCAACAAAAAAATTAGTCTAATACCTCAATTCATAAGGACGTTAAAAGCTTTTTTGTGGAATGAATACAATTCGCATGTTTGTCTTAGACACGTTTATTGAAATATGTGAACATAACAAAGTGTACAATGTAGTTTTTTCCTTTTATTTTACATTATATGTAGCGAAGGATACTGCAAAAATTAATTCTCCTCTTCGTCCTAAATTTGGTTCGGGTGAAACTAACTTGATGTCCGATGCAGACACTGAGTGATGGTCAATTTGTTCAGGCCAATGTTCAGGTCAACATAATCAAAGGTTGTGATTCTTCATCAAATGCTATTATTTGACCAAAATAAAAAATTATATTTTTCTTTCCTTTGAATGAGACCAGAAGCCAATTTCTAACATCAGGTTGTTTCGAGTCAGTGAGTAACAATTCGTCTTGTTCCCGGGCTTCCTCTTCTCCATCTAACCTTTGTGAATAGGTTGCAAAATCTTCCTCTCCTGACTCACTGTGACTCAGAAAT
The DNA here is from genome assembly GCA_018342105.1 of Gonioctena quinquepunctata. Classification (NCBI taxonomy): domain Eukaryota; kingdom Metazoa; phylum Arthropoda; class Insecta; order Coleoptera; family Chrysomelidae; genus Gonioctena; species Gonioctena quinquepunctata. The sequence goes on from JAFIRS010002429.1 coordinate 17,683, forward strand.
TGGCTTCGTCCTATTCATAAGAAGAACTTCATAGAATAATATTTTTGGGCTTATTTTTTCTTGTTTCAAACTTTTCCTTTTTTGCTAGATCTTTTGCTTTCCTTGATTCAATTTTTGCTTTTCTTTTTTATCTTGCTCTGCCTTTTTTCTTTTTTCTATATTTTCCTGTGCTGTGATAATTTCAGTTCCAGAAGCTCCTTTTTTTCTTTTCTCTTTCTCATGAGGTCAAGGGGATTGTCTTACGGTGTCTAGCAACAACGATGATGCTTCTTGCTGTTTGCTTGTGCTTGGCTCATCATAATTTTCTTGTGAGGCAGATTGTGCAGTTTTCAAATGTTCTTTGAATGAAGTGGAAAAAATTTAATTCTAGGCTGGGGCAAATGTAATCACTGATTATATTTACCCCAATCTCCGTGATTACACTTACCTCATATATATTTTTTGGTGGGGTATACGTAAAAACTGTTATTTTTCTTTTTTTTTGGCATCCAAATCGAAATTTGGCAGCAGAATCCGATTCCTTGTTGGAAACAATCTAAGGAAGCAAAATACCACAACCTTATTGAATTATTTGTTTAAGCAATATGAAATGAAAAATTACAATCGATACTCGCACAACAAGTGAAAATACAGGGAGATCTATAAATAACTAACATTTTCAACTAGGACCTTGAAAAGGATTAAAAACGTAAAATAAAGGCAAAAAATTAGTTGCACTTTTAAATATTAGATAGAAAAAAATTTAAAACGATAATAAAAAATTTAGGAAGTGCCTGATTACACTTGCCCCATGATTACGCTTACCCCACTTCACCCTACTCTGATCAAACAGTGAAATGTGAAAAGTGAAATTCCTTGCTCATGTGCAATCAAGTGACTTTCAAATATAATCATTGTGGGTTATATTAAATTATAAAAGCGAACAAGAAATTGTTTAGATTCTTTTTTTAAAAGTACCTGTGATTCGTTTAGCTTGAGACTTCTCTCGAATCCTGGAAGTGTTCTTTGGCTATTTGAGTTTGCAGCTTCACTGTGGCAGGGGCTCCTTGTTGTCGGCCGCGTCTCGGATAGGAATACAGCCTTCTGGAGGTAAGTGGTTTTCTTTGGCAGTTTCAACGCCTATTGGTCTCTGGACATGGCTTAGATTGTCAAATGGCTGATTTGCTTCTGTTCTTGGTGTATTTTCGTATTTATTGATTAGCAAAAGTTTGTTACTGTGTTCTTCCAAAAATATTTTTTTTATCTCCCCCAATCCTCGTTATTTTTCTTCCTGGCAACCATCACTTTTTGTTTTTTCTCACAAATTTTAGGTTTCTACTCACTTTCTATGACACTTTTCTTTATTCTAAACTAAACCAGTCCAGCAGGCATCGTCCGCGAATGCAAGCAATGTTGACAGGGTTGCCAAAGCTCAGAAAACTACAGATACATAAGTAATTTCGAACGAGCAAAGGTGCAACAAGTATATAAATCTGAATAATCAGAATAGTGAAATGGAACACGAAGATAGGAAGTGGAAGACAATTCCAGACAAGAGAAGAAAGAACAGGAATGTTGGTATGCTGGAGGAAGAAACTGAAAATTTCAAGGGAGCATTGCCCAAAGTGTGGCTATATTTGTATAAAATCTCACCGAATGTTACCGAGGAAGACAAAAACATTTTTGAAAAAAAGGACAGGAAAGGTAGATGAAAATTTCATTGTGAAAGAACTGAATGAACCAGGAAATTTGAAATCATATATGGTTGCAGCTGATTTTAAGTATAAGGATGAATTTTATAATCCAACATTTTGGCCCAAAGGTGTATTCTACAGAAGATTTGATTTCAATTTATATTATAATAAACATAAAACCAGAAATGTCATCAACAATGTTTCTGAGGACAGACCCGAATCTTTTTTAGGGGTAAGTTAATAAAAACTACATGTAACAATTCAATTCCTACCACATCATATGTGGAGAACGAAAAGCCTTGCTATCATCAATTTTAATATACAGGGAATAGGGAATAAACTACCTCAGATAGAATTACTTTTTGACCAATTTGGAATCGATATCTGTTGTCTCTCAGAACATTGGTTAAATTATAATGATATTGATGAACTGTCTATTAAAAATTACTCATTGATAAGTAAATATTGTAGAAAAGAATTCAAACGTGGAGGTGAATGTATACTTGCAAGAAATAATATCGAAATGAAACCTCTAAATGTTTCATAATGCATTGAAAATGTCTTTGAAGCAACTGTTGCTGTTTTAGAATTACCAACCATGCATACTGAATTATATGTTATTAGTATTTACCGCTCTCCTCAAGGGGATATTGATGTCTTTTTTGGATTATTATATGAACTACTTACTGAAATTTATAAAACAGACTGCTACTATGTTATATGTGGAGACATAAATATAAATCTATTCCTAGATTCTAATATAACCCGGAAATTTTCGAATATTTTTCTTGAATTTGATATGAGTAATCTTGTGATAGAACCTACTCATATAACAAATTCCTCAAGTACTCTTATAGACATCATGTATACAAATTTAACAGCAAAACATGCACATATAAAAGATACACCCCTATCCGATCATACGTTTCAAGTTTGTTATTTGGAAACAAAACTGGATAGAATTAGTAAATCGAATACAACTCTCCAAAGAGATTTCTGTGAAAATAATATCCTAACTTTCATACATTTATTGAAGAATGAAGAGTGGACGGAGCTATACAGGGCAAATGAGTTTAATGACAAATTTGATGCTTTCTATAATACTTTCATATACCATTTTGCCAATGCTTTTCCTTTCAAAAAGAAAAGAGTAAAAAGTGACAAGAAATACGTTTGGTATACACATGAACTGAAGCAGATGTATGACACATTATGTGAACTGCAAAAAAATTGCAAGTCAACAAGTAATGAAATCATAAAAGAAAGATACAAAAGTTTCAAAAAGATATACAATGAAAAACTTAAACAAACCAAAATAACTTACAATGACAAGAGAATAATCCGGGCTAATAATATATCTAAAGAGTCCTGGAAAATCATTGGGGAAAGGAGCGGGAAAAAAAATATAAACAAGAAAATACCAAATCAAGTCTCTCTAGAAAATGGTAATATCGCATCTGATCCATTAAATATTGCCAATGCTTTCAGTGATCATTTCATGAATTTTCATTGTTCTAGACCAGATTATGCAGGCCTAAAACTCACTGATTACAAACAAAAAACACTATTTCTATATCCTACAACGCCTACAGAAATAATTACTTTGATTCAAAGAATATCCTCCAAACCTGCCGCAGGTCTTGATGAAATCGGAGGTCGAATTTTTCACGCAGTAGCTAATATTGTTAGCATACCGCTATCATACCTTGTGAATATATCTTTCATCGAAGGAGAGTATCCGAACAGTTTAAAAATTTCTAAATCTATACCAGTATACAAGAACAAGGGATCTAGAAAAGACATCATTAATTATCGGAACATATGTATACAAAGTCAAATTGCAAAGTTATTTGAGATATGCTACAATGTGAGAGCAACATAATTTTTGGGAACTTTTGATCTTCTTTCCACATATCAACACGGCTTCCGAAAGAATAAATCAACCTCAACTGCAATAAGCGAATTAACAACATTAATATATGATTCATTCAACAGCAAGTCATCCCCAACAACTATATTTTTTTATCTCAGTAGGACTTTTGATACTATTGATCATCCCCTACTAATAGATAAGTTAAATAGAATAGGAATTCGTGGCAATGCTAACAAATGGATTGATTCATACTTAAGTGATAGGAAGCAAGTAGTAGTCATTGATCATTCCAAATCTGAAGTAGTTAATGTGAAGGTTGGAGTACCTCAGGGATCTATATTGGGCCCTTTACTTTTTATTCTGTTTGTGAATGACTTGAGGGATTTTTGTAAAACTCCAAGTCTCATTGTAGCGTATGCAGATGATACTAATTTTGGAACCAATGGCAAAACCAGCAATTCCGTGTTGGAAGCAAATTTAAGTGCAGACGAGTTCTATCAATATTGTATATATAACGGCCTAAAGATAAATGATGCAAAAACAGTTTTCATGTCATTCATGACTAAAAACAGTTGTCAGAATTACAATAGTTTGGTGAGATTAAATGGACGCTCAATACAAGAAGTTGATTCCATTAGATTTTTGAGAATTACACTTGATAAGAAAATGGCATGGGAAAAACACATCGACAACATTGTTTGCAAATTGAGTTCTTTATGTTTTCTCATCAGGCAGTTGAGAAACACGGTATCAATGAATGTTTTGAGGCTTGCTTATTTTGGTCTGGTACAGTCAATTATATCCTATGGACTTATATTCTGGGGCGCCTCAACACATGTAAATAAAGTCTTCATTCTTCAAAAAAGAATATTACGATGCATGAAGGGAACACACCCTAGAACTTCCTGTAAATGCCTATTTGTTGAATTGGGAATCATGACTACCATCGCTTTATATATATATATATATATATATATATATATATATATATATATATATATATATATATATATATATTATTATGTTTTGATATTTGCAAAAAAATTGTTTTATATAATAAGATTGCCTTTACTTTGCCTTTACTTGCCCTTACGTTGCGGCGCCAATTTATCACATTTCACTGTTTGGGTTCATCTTATATAATTTATATATACAACTATTTTTCCATACTTATTACTATGTACATATTTCAATAATAATTGCTTATGACATCACCCCGTTGTTATTCTCTCACAATTTCCAATTTTCCATATGACCATCTATTCCCTGATTGGCTAATCTCATCAAGAAATTTGCTGTTCTACCATTGGCTACTTTCAGTTAGCTACAATTTCATATACTGTATGTTTCAAATTTATAAATGTGTTGATAACTTTTTATTCATGAAAATTTTGTAAAACAGTTTTTGTTTTTACTCATAACATAAATAAATATATATATATATATATATATATATCACTTGCTGATAAATTTAAGGAATAATAATATTGTAATGAAACAAAGTGATTTACATAATTATGAAACCCGTGGGCGCAATCAGCTCCATAAGTCTTACTCCAGACTCACGGTCAGTCAAAACTCACATAATTACCAACAAATAAAATTTTACAATTAATTCCAAAATCTCTTTGGTGATATAGAAAATAAAACAAGCTTTAAAGAGAAGTTAACAAATTATCTGTTGAGAAATGCATTTTATTCTGCTGATGAATTTTTAGAATCCTAATGACATTAAGCTATTATATTATTTATACTTTATATCTGTACTCGTTTACTTTACTTATGTGTTATAACTGGTATACTACAGTGCTATCTATCTAATTGTAATTTTTTTATTGTAAATTTTGAGTAGTCCGATAATCTTTTGTATATTTTATATTTTTATAACTTGTATGATTGATTCAAGTGACGAATAAAGTATTTGTATTTGTATGCTACATTTATATTTTATAATATACAATTTACATTTCTATACCTTACATGATATATATATATATATATATTTATATACAGAGTTAGTGAAAGTTCATATTTGACAATTTTCTATTTTATCATTTTTCATCGAAATGTTTTGACATGTCGCTGTCATGTTTCCTTCTGATTTGATTTTAGCATACAGGATGTTCCAACTTGAATATTATTTTTGCCTACTTGAGATCTAAAGTTTTATTCATAAATTTTGATTTCTATTCTTTTTATAGGTTGTGCAAATTAAATGAATTGTTGGCAACATACTTATGACAATAGAAAAGCTCCACTGATAAACTCTTGAGACATCTGTCGTCGACTAGAATATGGTACAAAGTTTCGAAAAGCAAAATGTACAGAAACATTGCTAAAAAACATAGCAGGAATTTATGTGATATATAAGTATCATTATATCACTTTTTATTCTTTTTACATTTAACAAATATTTCTTATCGCATAACAATATACAATATAAATATATATATATATATATATATATATATATATATATATATAATCGATTCGATTATATATAATAGATTCGATATTGTTTTGCGATAAAACGACACTTAGGTCCTGTCAGAATGATATGTCAACACATTCAATTCCTAGATAGGGAAACAGGAAATGCAAAATTGATTAAATAAGGGATTTTCAACTAACTATTACAGTGATTTGATATTTTAATTGAAATCTACCTTTTTCAGCACGTTAAAAACCTCAGATTTTCAAGTAAAGCAAAGAATAATTGAAATCCGGTATTTTCATAACATTAACAATAATTGGGAGGCTCGATTCCGTATCCAGGAGCTTTTCTTCTAATCGGTTTCAGATACAAACATATTTGATAATGAAAAATGTTTATATATATATATATATATATATATATATATTTTATGTAGTTTAGGTTTTGGGCGAGTTTACGAGCAGTGAATGATCATTGTAAATGAATGAATCTGTAAAACGAAGCATTTAGAAACGGACAAACAATTCTTCATTAAAAAAATTGTTAATTTTCCCTAAAATTGGAATTCCAATTTAAATTGGGAAATTTTCTCAAATATCATTCGTGCTAGAGGATATTATCGAAAATTTTTGAAATTTTCCCCATTTTGCTTCTAGGAAATTCAACTCGTGCAATTTGCGGCTTTATTATCAAAGATTAAATCACTCAAGCTTCGCTTTCGTGGTTTAATCAGATAAAACCCAAATCGCAATCAGTAAAATTTCCTGGCAAAATGCTTTTAAGGGAAAATTTCAAAAACATTTGAGCGATAAAACCCCTAGCACATATGATATTACCCTCGATAAAATCTAAATTATTAAAAAGCTCGTATTACTGTGCAGTATTCTTCAATACTATAGAATGCATTTAAAAACGTCCTTGTTTTAAATATATTAGTATGTAGTGAGCTTATTGTTAGTGGCAATTTATTGAAGAATTTCACAGCCCATAAGTTGGGTCCACTTTAACATCTCTCTAGGCGGCGCTAGTTAGTACTCAAAATTATTTTTTATGTCTAGTGTTGTGGTTGTGTACATTCTCAGGATTTTCGTAGTTGGAAGGTTATTAGATTATATTTTCCATGATATAGGGTGTTGGTGGCGAAAAATTATATCACAGTCGGTCGCAAGTCTCCAGGTGACAACACCATATGAAAGAAGGGATTTGTACAGAGAAAAATATGCTGGGTGGTGTGTTGCTTTTAACACTTGTCTGGAGAGGTTTCTAAGAAAAAACAAATTTATATTGAATTTTTTTTAATTTTATTTATGTGATCCCATTTTAATTTAATGTCAATATGAATTACCAGAAATTTTACACTAATTTGTGAATCATTTTCCATGTTTTTTAAGGTAAACACCATGTTTTAAGTTTTGGTTTCATTGAGATAGGGTTCATTGGCATTGAACCAATTTTCAGTTTTTGACTGTAGCTCTGAAGATAATGCAAGGACTTCATAGAGGTTTAGCATTTGTTTGGATTGTAGTATCCTTTGCATATAAAATATATGATATTAGTCTCTCTCCATGAGTTAGATCATTAGTGAAGATTATGATCCCTGTGGCTCAACAACTGTGTTTTTTCTTATGTTCATAGAGTATTACCCACTCTTACAATTTGAAATCGATTTTCCGAATGAGAATTAAAGTTGAACCAACTTTATATTGCTGTCAGAAAAATTCTATTTTTTCGATTTCTCCAAGAGATTTTCCCGCGATACACAGTCAAATGCTTTACTTAGATTGCAAAAAGTTATTCCCGCATTCTCTCAATTTTGTTAGTGAGGTCCAATACTGCCATTTCGATGTTTCAACCTTTCCAAAATCCATAGTGACTGTTTGTAAAGATATTATTTTCAAAATTATGAACAATATTTAGGGCTATATATTTTTCACATATTTTTGGTATTATTGGAAGTAAATATATTGGTCTATAGTTGGTTGGATCATTACACGGCTCAACAGTTGATATAGCGCCAAATATTGATCCGATGCTTTGGATTATGTGACATCACATAATTATATTGGCAGGAATTAATTCTATGTTGTGGATTCGAACCCCAGACCTCTTGTTCACATGGTAGCTAAAAATATAACTTCACATAATATTTGCACCGATAAAAAAATTGTCGATCAAGAACATAGCTTCCTGCTACTTGTATGAATTTGAACTCGGAGAACTATTTTTTTTACCTAAAATAAGAATTACTGAAATACCTCGAATGACTTTAGTCCTCGACCCAAACATTTTGATTGTGATGCTGCTGAGGTCACATACCATATTCTCAAATCAATTTTTTTTTTTTAATTGAATATGCTGCTTCTTGTATGAATTTGAATTCGGAGAACAATTTTTTTTACCTAAAATAAGAATTACTGAAATACCTCGAATGACTTTAGTCCTCGACCCAAACATTTTGATTGTGATGCTGCTGAGGTCACATACCATATTCTCAAATCAAATTTAATTTTTTTAATTGAATATGCTGATTCTCCTGAATCTGCATTACAGAAAACTGTGACACATCATCGAGGGCTGATTACATAGATCATGAAAAATGTCTTATTCCTCAAGAGTGCTCTCTACTACTACATATACAATAGGTGTATGTGGAGTCGAATATCCATCAGAAAAGAACTACTCTCCTGGCTAATGCCTCGACGAACATTGGATTACATCTGATGAATAATCGTGCAAACTCCTACAGGGTAATCATGTAACTATTTGTTGCAAAATGGATAAATTAACCACGTAATTTGTGCTGATCCCCTGTAGACTGGTAATTTAGCCCAAGGAGTTCATTGGGAAGCAGATCAAATTTCCGAAATGATTAATTTCCGGGATGTAACCTTATTCATCTAACCCAATGACGAGTAGTTTGCGTCAACACATGTTCACCTCCTACGAGAGATGAAGATGGGTTGCGGAAACTTAGGTGGCTACCTCCAAGTGGTATCGCTGGATAACGGGGTTGACAAGAAAAATCCAGTGGGAATGACCAGAAATGGTCAAAGCCTGCGGATCTCTAAGTCAATCTCAAACCACATGCCACCACAACATGGCTTAATCCAAGGCGTCAAGCGACCCGTGCCGAGGGATGGATGATACCTGAGCCAGTCAGGTATCACAAACGGAGCCTCTGGGATACATGGCGACCTCCCAGAGTAATCTGCCTTACACCTGCGCAGGGGGCACCGCAGGTGTGGACGACCCTTTCCCCTACACTCGTGGGAACAAAATGGAAACCATAAAGAAAAACAACCCTGGGGAACTTCCAGTTGAAGAAAACCCAACACCGATAGCGGGTATGGAAGTCAAGGAGATTCCAGTTGAATCGCACTAGGCACCAGGAACCGCAAACCCAACCGAGGAGGGATCAGCAGATGGTCGAACACCTACTGAGAAACTCCCGGAAACGTAGAACAGGAAACTCTCTGGAGGCAGTGGCAGTTCCGCTAAACCTCCAGAAACACCTGCCCTGAGGCACGTCGCGTCAGATGTAAATCGTTTACATCTGGCGCGTAAAAAGCTCTCAGGAGCTGCTAGAAGACAGGTGCGGATCGCGGAGGCCAAGACAGCTGGGGAAGAAATTAAACCCAGGAAACGCCGAAGCAACCGACGCGATCCACACCCAGAAGCAAAAACTGGCTTCCCTGAACGAACTCCCAGCATCGCTGGAAGCAGCAGGCAGCCAGAAACTCCGAACAAGAAGAGGGACCGCTCACAGAGAAGTCAACCCTCTTCCACGGAGAGCACTGCAAGGGTGAAGAAACCTAGATCTGACCAACCAGTGGCTGTCTCTGCCCAAGTTAGCAGGGCAGCTATAGGGAGGTCACAAGAGATCTGAAGATGGCTGTTGCTCTGGAGAGTTATCCAGATCACCAGTTATCAGACGACCAAGGGATTCTCCTGCAGGAAGCAATTACCGGGGAAATTTTCAAGTGTGAGCCGGGTAAGGGTCCGAACTTCAGGAACAGCTACGTCTACAAGGGCATGCTGGTCCTGACATGCTCGGATGGAACCGCCAAATCCTGGCTACTCGAGAGTATCCCCGGACTGATACCTTGGGAGGGGGCTGTCCTAAAAGTAGGGCTAGCCAAGGACATCCCGAATGCCTCCAAGGTAGTGGTATGGATTCCAAAGCCATTTGGTAAAATGGAAACCAAAAAGATTCTTCAGCTCATCAAAACCCAGAACATGGGGATAGATACTGAAGAATGGCTTGTCATCAAGAGACAAGAGGAGGCCTCGGGTCTAACTCTTGTCTTTCAAATCGACGAGACCTCCTTGAAGAACCTGCAAGCCAGGGGAATGAAAGCATTCCTGGGGCTAACGCAGGTAAACTTCAAGCTAGTTAGCCGGAACAGGAACATTCCTGATGCTGCGGGCAGTTCAAGCCAACCTGCTGCTACTGCAACCCTGTGCAGAATATTTGCACAGGGCAACACCGACGTGGCCCTAATACAAGAACCATGGCTGGTCAAAGGGCGAGTATCAGGCCTCGGAACATCCAAGGGTAAGCTTATTTATAATCTAAACTGTGGAAACGCCAGATCCTGCATTATTGCCAGGAATGATTTGAAAGTCTTGAATCTGATAGAATTCTGTTACAGGGATATAACAGCAATCAAGACGACCTACATCAAGGATGGAGTAGAGAGGAACATAGTACTAGCCTCCGTCTACATGCCTTATGACTCAACAAGCCCTCCACCATCAGCACAAGTGAGGGCCTTGGTTAAACACTGTGAGGACCACAAACTCCAGCTTATCATCGGAGCCGATGCAAACGCCCATAACACAGTGTGGGGGAGCACCGACACGAACACAAGAGGTGAGTCATTGCTTGAATTTATTGTCTCCAGTAACCTGGAAGTACTTAATAGAGGCAATGAGCCAACCTTCGTAGCCCGTAACAGACGGGAAATCATTGACATTACTCTGGGCTCTTCTTTGGTGGTTCGACACGTCGGCAAATGGGCAGTATCTGAGGAACCTTCAAACTCAGATCACCGACACATACATGTGGAGATTGGCTATGCCAATGAACCTGCAGTAATGTGTCGGGATCCCAGAAAAACCAACTGGCCGGGGTACCGGGAGGAGCTCAGGGCAAATCTCACAAATTTCAAAAATGTCAAACCTAACTCAAATACAATTCATGAAATAGAGCAAACCTCCCTAATGTTACAGGAGGCCATAATAACTTCATATCATAACAACTGCCCTTTGAAGCGCAGCACCACCAAAGGTAAAGTGAGCCGGTGGAACACCGAACTCACATATCTTAGAAATAAAACGCGCAAACTATTTAATCGTGCGAAAAAAACTGGTGACTGGGAGGATTATTCCAAAACTCTCACAGAATACAACAAAAAAATCAGAGGGGAACAAAGAAAGTCATGGAGGAAGTTCTGTGAGGACATAGAACAAACCTCAGAAAGAGCAAGACTCCACCGCATCTTTTCCAAAGACCCCATCAATCCGTTGGGGACTCTCAAAAAACCCAACGGCAATCATACCAACACTGGGAAGGAAACTATTGAACTCTTGCTCCATACACACTTCCCAGGATCCACTGTCACCACAAATCAAAACCCCAGATATGAAATCCCTGCAAACCTTCATTTGAGGGCAAAAAGGGCAGACTGGGAAGTGGCTAACCGAACGGAAACTCATTCAAAAGTAGTGTGGGCAATAAACTCCTTCGAGCCTTACAAGTCTCCGGGCCCAGATGGAGTATTTCCCATACTACTTCAAAGCGGAGTTGAATATCTAGCACCAGAACTGTGCAGACTGTACAGGCTGAGCCTAGCATTGGGATGGCTACCTCAAACCTGGAAAACTGTAAACGTGGTCTTTATTCCAAAACCTGGACGGGACTCATACGACCAGGCAAAGGCATACAGACCAATAAACCTATCGTAATTTCTTCTGAAAGGCTTAGAAAAACTGATAGATAGAGACATAAGGGAAACCGCTCTTGTAGAACAGCCTTTACAAAACCAACATGCCTATCTAACAGGAAAATCATGCGAGACAGCACTTCATCAGCTTGTTTCAAGGCTTGAAGAGTCTCTAGCAAACAAAGAAATTGCACTATGCACTTTTCTAGACATCGAAGGAGCCTTCGACAACACCTCCTTTGAAAGTATGGTCTCTGCAGCCACTCGAAGAGGCATTGACGAAACCACCTGCAGGTGGATACACTCAATGCTTCACAATAGACTGGTCCAAGCCAACATGTTCGAGGAAACAGAGCAGGTTGAAATTTCCAGAGGTACCCCACAGGGGGGCATACTCTGCCCCCTTCTGTGGGACATGGTTGTAGATGAACTGCTAATTTCTCTGAATTACTCTCAAGGGTATGCAGATGACTTGGTCATCCTCATCAAGGGAAAGAATACTCGAACAACCTCAGAGCGAATGCAAAATGCACTGAGGACAGTAAAGGAATGGTGTAACAGCGAGAGCCTAAGGGCAAATCCTAACAGAACAACACTAATTCCCTTCACCCGGAGAAGAAACATGGGAGATCTCATACCTCCCAGACTATTCGGTGAAACATTACAAGTAGTAGAGCAGGTGAAATATCTAGGGCTGATTCTAGACAAGAAACTAACCTGGAACCCGCATCTTCAACATGTAACCAACAAAAGCAAGATAACCTTCATGATGTGCAGGAGAGCTTTTGGAAAAACCTGGGGGCTTAAACCGAAAGCCATGCACTGGCTTTACACAGCGGTAATAAGACCAAGAATAACTTATGACTCACTCTTATGGTGGCCAAAAACAAATCAAAGACCGGCAAAAACCAACCTTGGGAAAATCCAGAGGCTTGCCTGTCTCTGTATCACGGGTGCAATGAATAGCACTCCAACAGCTGCAATGGAAATCATCCTAAACCTCGAACCCCTTGACTTACATGTCATTGGAGAGGCCAGGATGAGTGCATACAGACTGAAACAAACAAAAAACTGGAGAATCCGAACCATGGACATATCAGAATCACTCATGTAATCAACATCGAAGAACTCGAAATGATTTCAGACTACATGCAACCCCTATACTTATTCGAAAAACCATTCGAAACACGAATTGATGGATCTGGATGGACCCCGAGTATAGAATAACAATCAACTGCGGACATAGTCTGGTATACAGACGGTTCAAAGACAGTTGAAGGAACGGGAGCAGGAATACATGGGGTAAGGCCAAGAAGGGATTACATAATACCACTTGGCAAATGCTCCACGATATTCCAAGCTGAAACACATGCTATCATGGTATGCATTCAGAAGAATCTAGAAAGTGGTTATAGGAAAAAACACATCTACATTCTATCTGACTGTCAAAGTGCTATCAAAGCACTCAACTTTATACAGATAAAGTCCAAACTGGTCTGGGACTGCCTCCAGAACCTCATCGAGCTGGCAAAACACAACAAGGTCACCTTGATGTGGGTGCCAGGTCATAGAGGCATTGAAGGCAACGTCAAAGCGGACCAGCTAGCTAGACAAGCATCTGAAACGCTATTCACAGGGCCAGATGCAGGACCCTGATCGACGAGTGGATAAAAAGGAGACACCAACAATATTGGGATCAAACTGTCGGGCAAATACTCAGCAAAGTCATGGTAGGGCATCCAAACCGGACCCTGACGGCTGACCTTCTGAACCTGAACAGAACGAAGGCTCGTATAATAATAGGTCTGTTGACAGGACACTGCGGCCTAAGAAAACACCTAAACACCATGGGAGTACGCAGGGAAACCGTGGAGGGTGGGCTATGTGATGAAGAGGAGGAAACAGCCTCTCATATTATCTTCGACTGTGACGCCCTAAGAAGTAGGCGACACAGAACCTTTGGAGAGATCAGCCCGGAAACAGGCATCAATCCGAAGAATCTTATCAACAGGCTTCTAAACCTAATTAAAGGCACAAACCTGTTTGAATGAGGAACCACTGACGACAGAGTGATACAATAGACCCCAGCTGGTCGCAGTGTCAAGGGAAGCTAAGTGCCAACCCTGTCTCTGGCTCGTCAGCTTTCAACCAACCAACCAACCCAATGTAGGTTTCTGTAAAAAACAATCTCCACTGATTGAGATTCTACAGAAGAACTGATGTCATCACCATTATTCTCTAGTAAAATTCGCTCTATTGTGAATTAGTTTGGGATTGAAGATAATAACTGGTTTATATCCAAACAAGTGTAGGTTTTTAAAATAGCTGCCAAATGACTAGTGGCGTCGGATATTGTTTTTTACTTCGGAAAAATAGAAAAAAATCCATACGTATTTAACAATAATTGACACTACATAGTTCACTTCGACATACCAGGAGTGGAATGACAGAGCAGCTTTCTTAAATATATAGTGTGACACTTTGGGATAATTCTTGCTTTCTCAGGAATTTTGTAAACATTTCGTACATTATTGATAAGCTACAATTCACCAGAAAAATTGTCTGGTTAGTAAATGCTGTCCGACGGCGGTAGTTGTCTTATCGAAATATTAAAAAGTATGTTTTAGGCATACCGAAATATTTAGCCAACTCCATACTCATGGAGACACAACCATAAACATTTTATATGAATATGAAAGACTCGCAAGCCGTCTGACGGGGGGAGTTGTCAAATCGAAGTTTTGAAAAATATGTTTTAGGCATACTGAAATATTTAGCCAACTCCATACTCATGGAATGACTAGGAGACACAACAACAAACATCTATGAATATGAACGACTCGCGAACCGTCCGACGGTGCGAGTTGTCGAATCGAAATTTTGAAAAATAAGTTTTAGGCATACCGAAATATATAGCCAACTCCATACTCACGTAGTGTCTAGGAGACACAACAATGAACATATTCTATGAATAAGAACGACTCGCGAGCCGTCCGACGGTGGCAGTTGTCCAATCGAAATTTTGAAAAATATGTTTTAGGCATACCGAAATATTTAGCCAACTCCATACTTATGGAGTGACTAGGAGACACAACAATAAACATCTTCTATGAATATGAACGACTCGCGAGCCGTCCGACGGTGAGAACGGTCGAATCGAAATTTTGAAAAATATGTTTTGGGCATACCGATATATTTAGCCAACTCCATACTCACGGAGTGACTAGGAGACATAACAATAAACATCTATTAATTTGAACGATTCGCAAGCCGTCCGACGGTGGGAGTTGTCGAATATAAATTTTGAAAAATATGTGTTAGGCATACCGAACCCAAGTAGCACACAGAGGTCATAATTCGGTTGTACAGACATCTACTAGACCTTTCGCAAAAGTCCATGACTTATGTCTTGTAATATGCTAAGAAGTCGCTATGTATGCCAATATGACAAAAAGGCACACTCTTGCGACGTCACATCGACGTTATAAAGTAGTGGTAATGACTTGCCAATATAGACTTATATAAGCTAGCCGCAAAAGGGTCGTTCTGTGGTCTTAGTGTAGTCATTATATCATTATGCATGAAGGTCATAATCTTTCTAATATAGTATTACAATATGTATACCGTATCAAAAGATTTTATATAATATCAATAAAATATATTAGTCAGCCTTCCTTTACATGTTCATGATACTCTGTGACCGTGATAGTTATCGAGATAAAAATGATTTTCATTTATGTGTCTTTAAGAATTGTTCTGAAACTCTAGTGACCAAGCAAATCCATTTTTACGATGAAAATCCAATTCTACTCACTTAAAATTCATGCGCCTCGAAAATGAAGAGAAATAAATATTTATTTTCATTGCAGAAAAAATATATTTCATCAATTTTTCTCATTAATCGTTGAAATATGTAGACCATATTACGAAATATACTTGATTAGCACATCTCCAATGATTTTTAAATTGATATAACACCCAGGGTCCCATATTTTTTATTTTAAATATTTTTGTTCCAATATGGCTACCATAATGATGTTATCAATCAATCAAAAAACATGGATGCCGTCCTTCTAGTGTCGAAAAGTTGTAATTACTCCGGTATGTACTATCATACGAGTATCTCAAAGACATCGCAATATCTTACATAAAAAAGATGTAATGTAGTCGCTGTGACCACAAGTAGCAAGTTTTGTTGTACTAATGTCATAACGCTATCAAAACAGAAAAAGATATACACTGAGTGCATAAGCATTCCGCTAGTTCCGCCTTATGGAAAACGCTAAAAATAACTGACATTTACGATAGAGGTTATGTTGATGTTGAACAGTTATATTTAAATATTTTTTATTTATCACTCGAAGTGCACATACATATTATTTATGTCTTTCCTTGTTGTGGAAACAATTGAAGGAACTGGATGAACTTCATTTTTTTGCAGTGTCCCGATAGACTGATTAATTATTTCAGATGTTAATTTTGGGGTAGGCACTCATCCTTCCTCTTTATATTTTTCTATACGCTCCAGTTCTCTTGTAAGGCAGATTGGATTTTTGTTTTAGCATTTTAATCATTTATACGGAACTGAATATTCTACATACATAACACAATATACCTATCCAACAAAAATAACATAACCAACAAATTAATGTAACCTAGATACATAATGTAATCATTACGACCAAAGTTCATCAGTTGATAAAACTACATTACATGAGTACAATATGTAGTCGTAGAAACGTTTCAAAAATCTATTCATTAGAACCACATATGTTCATTGTTATAATAACCTCACAGCAACTGCTCTTAAGTTCTACTTAACGACACATACAATTTATTTACATACAAACCACATTACAACTTCATCTCGAGAATTATTTATTGTACTCTCGTTATATCTACTACACGACGTCATAGCAACGCCTGAAGGTTATAAAACGCACATTACCTTTTTGGTTTTAAAACATACAAATACGTGGTCTTTAAGACGGTATAAGAAGTCATTATGTTAATTTTATAACTCTGTGCTACTTGGGAAATTATTAGTGTAGTGTATTTAATTCCAATATGTTTTCTTCCCCGACTGTACCGCGCATCGCTACTTTTATGTATTTCTTAGGTAGACTTCTTATATAGGTCGTTTGTTTCCACACCTGCTATTGTTGGAAACATCAGTCCCAATCGAATGTTCCTTGTGAACACTGCGTTATCAAAATAAAGAAGTTAACTGGGGAAGTCATTGTTTTCTTGTTGAAGTATCAATAAAACTATTTTTGTGCAAAATTTTATTCCAGCATAATTTGCTGAAATTTTTTTGGAGTCTTAAAGTCGAGATGTCCGCAATAGGATTCATTTCTATGATATCTACCTAATTAGTAAACTAACCTTTAGTTTATTCTTTCTATTCCACTCCTTCTCATCGACTTCGATTCTCCATCCTTGTTTCCAAACGCCTCCGTCAATATTGTCAAAACTCAAATTTTTATATAATTCCAACATTTGTATGTTTGTTTTAGGTATAGAAGTGACTTGCAAGAAACAGCTTTCATCATACATATTTTCTGCTACAATTGAAGGACTTTTACTCGGTATATCCAAAGTCACAGAATAATTTTTTATCAAGTGACTGCTAGGGCCTGGTAGTAATAAATTTTTCATTGCAGCTTTGATTTCATAAACTGCATCATGGTGTTTGTTCATATCTTCTTCCAACTGCTTTATCTTGTCTTCAAAATGAAGCCATTTGTTCTAAAATATTTGAATTTTTCATTATAATAATACTTGAATTCCATTAAGATTATACATGTAATAGTGGAAATGCCACAGGGTATAGATGAAATATTTTTTGTTGAATATTTTCAAGTAATTGCTGACAAGTAAAATACATTTATATATGTAAATACTTGTAAAGTTGAAATTTGGTGACTTTGGAAATATTTTCTACATGAATCCCCTGTTTCACGACCGACTTTGTGTCTGATAATCCTTTTTTGAGGTATGGTTTGTATATCGGAAATATATCAATGCATAGTATAGATTCAGAAGCTGTGACTTCTCAAGTGTATTTGTTTAATACTATTGATTTTTTTCAATATGGAATTGGTGAGTTACTCAACTCATATTCCAAATATGATCCTAAAAATTTTGAAGGAAAGTCTTTAGTCTTGAGGAAAATTGCATTTGCAGTGCGTTCATTTTCGGGGGTAATGCTCGGATAAGTCGATTTTGTATTTTAGTTTTCCACCTTTAAAAAAAAAAAAAATGATTTTTGCCACACCACCTTACACAATTTTTTTTTTAAATTGAAAGTATATTTTTATATCAAAAATTGAAAGCTCATATTTTCCTGAGTTTGACCATACTACATACGTCATATGTAACACATCAAGTTACAGTATACTGAGTATAAAGGAAACCAGTGTTTATATTTCTTAACATTCATTTAACTATTTATTTTTCAATGAAAATATCATAAGTAAGTAGTAAAAATAAATAAAATTTATAACAAATGCTCGAACTGAGCTCCTTGGGTTAGTTTATATTCCGGGATATAAACTCATCAACTCGATTTATCAGAGGAGGTGTAGCTATTTATGCTCATCATGAGCTAATCACAGAAACGATACCACTTTGTACATATTGTATTGAGGACATCTAATGATGCAGCAATATACTAAAAAACCGTAAAAAAATTCATGATAATATTCCTTCTATCAGAATATTTGCAGATCAAACGACTGCACAACGAGAGTACTACAAAAAATCAAAAATAAAGCTGAATAACATCATAACTAAAGGTGATAATTCTAAAATTATAAAATATCTGGACGGAATTCCAAAAATAGTGAATAAACACGATGCAAAAAACTAAATTATACAGCAGACAAAAGAGAATAAACACCAATTGAGTTCAATGTAGATATTGTTTATTTAAACATAGAAAGTTTGCTAGCTCACAAAATTCAATTGATAGCTGACATTGTTTGTTACCATCCTGCCATTATTTCACTTAGTGAAGCTCGAACTACAAGAGAAATAAATAACCATGAACTTGGAACAGGAGGTGTAATTATGTATGTTAGAAAATATATTAAATTTACAAACGTTGAAACCTATGTGCAAAATGGAAATTATTGGTGTAAATTTATATCTGTAAACTGCGGCAGCACAAAATGGATAATAGGAAGTCTATATCATTCATCCAGGGGAAGTCATGCAGCTTTTCTCGAGCAAATGTAGATAATATGTGAAGAAATATTTTGCAGGAATCCTCGAGTGATTTTAGCTGGTGATTTTAATTTGGACTTCTTGTCTAATGAATTTTATGTTAAAAAAATTAAAGATCTTTTCAATGCTTATGGTATACGTCAAAATGTGGAAACATATACTAGAATAACTAACACCAGTAAAAGTTTAATAGACTATGTATTGATAAATCAGGATAAGTTAGAAGTTAAAGTATTGGATGAGCCCAAGCTCACTGATCACTCCGTTATAACTGTTAAATGTTTTCAAAATGTAAGACCTGCTACAGCAGGTACTAAAATTTTCAGAAAGTTAACCGATGAAAACCTGTATACCATAAATTTAAATTTAATTGATAGTCAATTCCTACTGAATTGTATTGATGTTAACGACATTTACAACAATATTGAAGATATTTTAGTCAAAACTGTTAATAAGATCGCACCCGTGAAAACAATAACATATGGTGTAAACGACCTACCTTGGTATGATGATATAAAAAAATTAAGCAGAGAAAGAGATGGTGAATATAAAATTCTCAGAAATATCTCTGGGAAAAGTATAAACAAAAACGTAACGCTGTTGTTAATTTGATAAAAGAAAAAACAAATCGTTATTATTATAACCAAATTGACAGGAATATGCATAATCCACGTTTGATGTGGAAAACACTAAAAAAATTAATAAACCCTAAACAAATTAATAATGATTTCTGCAATGGTTTACAATTCGAAAAAAATTGTCAGATTTTTTGTGTAAAAGATAAAGGAGAGATTTCTGGGCATTTTGATGAGTTCTTTGTAAATAGTATTGATGATATGGTGTCTAGTATTGAAGATATTGAGTTATCTTGTAATATTCAGTGGAGTGAAAATCATTTCAGTAATTTTAAATTAGTATCTATACATGAGTTGGGTATAATTATAAAAAATCTAGAAAATAAAGGAAGTCAAATTTATGAACAAAAACAGTAAGGTTGTTAAAAATAGCTTTGATGTTATTGGGCATGTGTGGTGCCACTTTGTGAATGTATCATTGGAAAGTGGCACATTTCCCGAGGAATTAAAAACCAGCACTCTTAAACCTATCGAAAAGGTTGCTAATACTAGTAAAAGTGGTGAGTTTAGTCCAATCAACTTGTTGCCATTTGAAGAAAAGTTAGTAGAGTCAATAGTTTATCAACAGTTATTAGAATATATTAACTCAAAAAATCTGCTATCCATTAATCAGTCTGGCTTTAGATCGAAGCACTCATGTGAATCAGCTATACAACTCACTGTCACTGAATGGAAGAAAAAAATGAGTAATCATCTGTACACTATAGCAGTATCACTGGATCTAAGACGAGTTTTTGAAACAGTAAATAGAGAGATATTATTAAAAAATAAAAATAAATACGGTATAGAGGGTAAGGTGTCCAATTGGATTAGAGGATACCTCACAAATAAAAAACAGACAACAAAAATTTGTGATGTAATGCCGTCAGCTATTGCAGTAAATCATGGAGTTCCTCAGTGTAGTATCTTGGGCCCTCTATTGTTTTTAATGTATATTAATGATATGGAAAAATATGTTGAATGTGACTACATTCATATATTTGCAGATGATACTCTGATATCAGTAAGTGATAGAAATTTAGATAGAGCAGTGATCAAGATAAATAACGTGCTAAAAAATATAATAATATTTAAAAAATGAATAAATTGAAGTTAAATATAAGTGAAAGTAAGGCAATGATAATTACTACACCTCATAAATATAAAGAAATAAATAGTAGTAACATTAAGATAGAAATAAACAATGAAAAAATTGAAATTGTAAAGGAATTCAAATATCTGGGATTTATGTTGGATAATCACCTATTATTTAGTAGCCACTTTGAATATATCAAAAAGAAAATCTTGAAAAAACTGTATTTCTTTTCTAGAGTGTCCCAAAACTTAAGTCTATATTCCAGAATAATTGTGTACAAGACTATCATTCAACCTCATTTTGAATATTGTCCTACATTACTTCACTGCTTTGATTTAAATAAAATATCCCAATTACAAAAGTTACAAAATCGAGCAATGAGAGTAGTATTGCGATGTAGTAGGTCAACTCCTATATCACTGATGCTAGAAACTTTACAGTTATTTACTGTGGAGCGAAGACTGACCTACTTAACTATGATCTATATCTATAAAATGATACATGAACTGACTCCAACATAGTTGGGTAAGTTTATTATAACTGTCAACCAAATCCATACATACAATACTAGAGGCCAGAATCATTTATATGTAAACAGGCAGAGTACCTCATATAATGTAAAAAGTTTATTTTTTAAAGGATTTATTCAGTACAATAGTTTACCACAAAATGTAAAAGAGTCAAAAAGTATTGCAGAATTCAAACATAATTTGATTTTGTATTATAGATAATAAAATATTTCATCAAACAATTATTTTATACTGTATTATATTTATATATATATATATATATATATATATATATATATACTTACATTTATTAGATTTGTTAGATATATTTATACTTACATTTATGATACTTTGTATGTATTGTAAGATAGGTATGTAAACTATTTTATTTTTTGTAAATTAGGATTGTCCTACTTAAATAAATAAAAGAAATGAAATAGAAATATGTGGACTGAAATGGAATATTTTTTTTTAATTTTTTGGGTAATTTTAATGTATTTTTTGATAACATAAACCAGATTTTAGAAAATCTTTTCAAACATAACGTGTATGTCTTTTTAACTGGCGATTTCAACGTCAACTCTATGACTGATTACCAGGCTAACAATTTTGATATGCTCCTCGAGTCGCATTGATTATTTCCTAAGAACCATATACCCACTCGAGGTTGTACTGTTTTGGACCAAATCTATTCTAACTTTGAGAATTGTCACAGCACCGTAGATATTAATACTGAGTCAGACCATGATTCGCTTCAATTAAAACTTAATATAGCGACTAAAACAAATGTAATAATTCAACCACTAGAAGAATTACCGGTAACAGCCGAATTGATAATCTTATTTCGTGCTCAACAAAAGAATCATGGCATGATGTCTTTACAGCTGAAGGAACAGAGTCCAAATTCAATAAATTTTACGATACTCTGATGCACTATTTTAATGCAAATTCCCCAATCAAAAACGAAAAAGTTCGAGCTAAATCTAACAAACAATGGTTCACTAAAGAAGTGAAAGAATCATCAGTCAATCTTAAAAATTGCAAAGAGGCTAGAATTAAACATAGGTCACTTGTTAAAAATACTAAAAGTCAATTTTATTTCAATAAAATAAATAAATCTACAAACAAAAACAAAGCTACATGACAAGTTATTAACGAGTTAAAAGATAAAGAAAAAACTAGTACACACATGAAAATATTAAAGACGGTAATGACATACTGGGCGATCCATCAAAAATAGCAAAAAAATTCAAAGAATTTTATATAAAAATCTCAAAAAACACCTTAAGCAACATATATGATCCAGTTATTGTTTTTCAATATCCAAATAATAATTTTCAAACAAATAACATGTTTATTGCTCATGTTACGAAAAATGATGTTCTTAAAATAATAAAAAACAAAATAAAAAATAAACCATCTAGTGGCTTTGATGGAATCTCTGGAACCGTCATTAAAAAGATAGGACCCCAAATACTTGCACTATTAGCTCATATCAGAAGAAAAATTTCCATCTAGGCTGAAAACCTCCATAATTACTCCAATTTTGAAGAAAGGGAGCTCTGAAAACATCGAAAAAATAATTTAATATGCTATGATTGATCAACTTACGAACTTTTTAAATAAGTACCAAATAATTAGTGAAAATCAACATGGTTTCCGCGCGGAACACTCTACAATGACTGCAATAACATCATTTTATGAAGAGATTATAGAAGCCATCGAAAAGGCGGAGAGTCCGACTGGAATCTTTTGTGATTTCAGTCGTGCTTTTGACTGTGTTCAGCATGGTTTACTACTAAACTTGTTATACAGGTATAGAATCAGGGGCAATATTCATGATTGGTTTAGCTCGTATTTGAAAGACAGATCTCAATTGGTAAAAATACCTGAATATGGAAAGTTTGTTCTCTCGTCAATGGACATAAATGCACTTGGGGTTCCGCAAGGGTCGATATTGGGCCCTGTATTGTTTATCTTATATATTAATTCTTAGATTTATATAGTTTTCCAGTGAATTACAATCAGATAGCAAAGCAGCTTTAAGTTTTATTCGGAGAAAAATGTACAACTACAACTGACAAAAATATCATACATCACATATCAAAATTGTTTCTTATCTTTTGTCAAATATGAAACAAACACAGGGTGATCCAATATATACATCCAACAATTTCTTCTAACACCCCTCCTGGATCTCTGATCCCCAGAAATTTCAAATGATTTTTCAATACATGAGCTGAAATAGTTTTGGTGAGATGATCAGCCAGGTTCTGGTTGGAAGGAATATATCTAAGGATGATTTGCTTTTCTTCTATCAAGTCCCAAATATAGAATAGCTTCAAATCAATATGTTTCGATCGGTCTGAAGTGGTTCGATTTTCAGCAAGTTTCATAGCTCCTTGATGTGAATTGGAAAACATCTTCTGAAGAAAAACTCTTCGCCTATTTCTCCACACAATTTCTGAAGAAATACCAATTCTTTCGTCGTCTCACTGAGAGCTATGAACTCTGATTCGACTGTACTTAGAGATACACATCTTTGCTTGCGGCTAGACCAACTTATAGCCCCTCCTCCAAGTATGAAAACATATCCTCTGAATGACTTTCGGTCCATTTGATTTGCTCCCCAATCTGCATCCGTATAAGCATCAACAATTTTCTTCGTTTTTTGATATTCTAATCCATACTGCTTGGTTGCATTTAGGTACCTCAATATATGTTTCATTCCTTTCCAGTGATTCTTAGATGGGTTCTGACAGAATTGGCTCATGAAAGTGGCTGTGAATGCCAAATCTATCCTTGTTGTTGTTGCCAAATATAAAAGACTCCCAATCACCTTCTGATATAGCTTCTTCTGTTCGTCATTCAATATATCTTGGTCGTTTACGTCACATTTATTGAATTTTTGTCCTATTGGTAATAGCGTCGCAACTCCTTTTGCTTCCAACATATTTGTCTCCCTCAGAAGTTCAATACAAACATTTTCTTGATCAAGTCTTATCGTCTGATTTTTTCTTGTGATTCGAATGGACAGGACATGTTTCACTTCTTTCAAATCTTTTATATCAAATCTTTGTTCAAATAACGTCTTCATTTCGTCAATATATTTTGATTTTCCATATAATAATATATCTTCTATGATAGAATTAGCAGAATTGCAGTGAATAATATCGATATTTCCAGAAGAAAATGCAGACAATATCTATATATTACTGACAAGTAAAATAACATTCGAACATGACATTTATATAAATAATAACAAGAGATAAAACACAGGGTGATGAATTGCTCTCTTCAACACTCCCCCTCAATTGAGCATGACGAAATCAACACTGAAGACACCTAAACTCGACCTCATCTTCATAAACTGATCCAATGCTAAAGCCTTTGTCAATATGTCCGCTTTTTGCTCCTTGGACTCAATATACTTAATGTCGATTTCTTTGGAATTGTATAAGTCTCGAACAAAATTGTACTTTATATCCACATGTTTCAGTCGACGATGCTCCCATTTCTTTAGAAGATGTATGCAGGACTGATTGTCCTCATACCTACATAGTTATGGGCCTGGAACACTGAACACCCATATCTGAAAGTATGCCCTTTAGCCAAAGAACTTCTGCTGCTGCGCTTGCAAGTGCAACATATTCCGCTTCCGTGGAAGATAAAGCAACAGTTTTTTGCTTTCTTGTGACCCAGCAAATTGTCCCTCCATATACTTCGAAGAGAAATCCGCTTGTAGATTTTCGATCTGCATCTCCAGCCCAATCCGAGTCTGCATATCCGCTTAATGCAACATCCACATTTTTGGGGAAGAACAATCCATAGTCAACTGTTCCTTTCAGGTACCTCAATATACGTTTCAATCCATTCCAGTGTTGTTCAGTTCCATTGCTTTGGTATCTGCTGAAGTAGTTCACAGCTGAACTCAAGTCTGGTCTTGTATTCAACATCAAATACATTAAACAACCAACTAGTTGTCGATATGGCTTATTTTCCACAATAGAGTCTCCTTGGACTGCACTATTCGTCAGTTCTTTAGTTGAAGTTACCATAGGAGTCTTAGTGGGATTGCAGTTTTCCATCATGAAACGTTTTAGTACATTTTGGATGTAGTTGGATTGAATTAGAAATATTCCATTTGGAACTCGTTGAATTTTTATACCCAAGAAATACTTCAGCTCTCCAAGATCTTTCATACGGAATTCCTCCATGAGCTCTGTTTTTATTTTGTTGAGTTCCATTTCACTCTTTCCTGACAAGATGATGTCATCTACATACAATAAAAAAAAAATTTCGTTCCTCTTTCAGTTCTAATGTCATATTCAGATTGCTCTAAACCAATTCTCTTCACATAACTATCAAATCGCTGGTTCCAAGCTCTTGGTGCTTGTTTGAGACCATAAAGAGACTTGTTGAGTTTACATACAACATTAGTTCCTTTTTCAATAAATCCTTGGGGTTGTTTCATATAAATCTCTTCTTCAATATTTCCATGAAGAAATGCATTTTTCACGTCCATTTATATATATATTTCCTTCAAAGATTCAATTTCTTTATTTCCGTCTTCTGTCACATCATCTATGAAAGGGTCTGCATTCAATGCTAATTCACTGTAGTCTTCAAGATATTTTGGTTTCGTTGATAATCGGGAACTTCGTCGAGGTGTTCTTTCTTCTCGTTCATTTTCCTGGACGTTTTCATTACTCGATCCGCCATTTTCATTTTCCTTGAACAATTCACTTTCATCAATAGTTCCATTATCATAAAAATCTGAATTTTCGAAAGCAAACTTCTCTTCATCGAAAATTACATCTTTTCCAAAAATGATTTTATCATCTTCCGGGCACCACAAACGATATCCATTGGGGCAGTAACCGACCAGGAAACATTTTTTGGATCTACTGTCAAATTTTCCACTATTGAGTTCTTTTGGAATGCGAAGATATGAAACACATCCAAAAACTCTCAGCTTTCTCAAGTTAGGTGTTTCTTCAAACCACATTTCAGCAGGTACGTTGTTTACCAAGGCATTGGTTGGACTTCGGTTGATTAAATAAATGGATGTCATAACAGCTTCGTTCCAAAATGTTTTGATCAACTTAGAATTCAGCAACATGCATCTACTCTTTTCCATGATTGTGCGGTTCATACGTTCTGCGACTCCATTCTGCTGTGGTGTGTATCTGATTGTAAATTCATACTGTATTCCACGTTCTTCAAAATATTCCTTCATCTCATTGGATATGTATTCTCTTCCATTGTCACATCTGAAACGACTCAGCTTCAGGTTGAAATGAGCTGTTGCCATTTTTTCATAAATTTTAAAATATTGAAATACTTCGGATTTGCATTTTAAGGTATAAGCTGCAGTGAAATGTGTGTAGTCATCGATGAACGTAAGAACATATTTCTTTCCATCATAAGACACTGGAGATACTGGACCAAAAAGATCGCTATGAACCAGCTGCAAGGGCCTTTTTGCGCGAGTTCTTTCACAGTTGTGCGGTTGACTGATTTGTTTTCCTTCAACACAATACTGACATATTGACATTTTTGTAGTACTGGGGCCAATATCGATACCTTTCACCATTTTGGACAATTTCCTCAGTCCTTCATTGCTTATATGACCCATTCGCCGATGCCACAATTCATTGACTCCACTTGTAGAACATACGTTCGCATTTTCAGGTTCGGAATTATTTCAAAATCGAGTTCATATAATTTTTGTTTTCTTATCGCTTCTGCAACAGATTTTCCATTTTTCGAAATGACTCCTTTTCCATCTTTGAATTTGATCTCGAAACCATTCATTTCTAGTTTTCTTACAGACAAAAGATTGAATTCTAGTCCAGGAACATACAATACTGTCTTTATATTGATAAGTCGCGACTTCCCTAGAATATAGGTCTTCACATTGACACTTCCGGTTTTTCTGGCTAACAGGGTTTCTCCGTTCTTTGCACTTTTTATTTTCATAGGTTCGTCCAGTTCTTTTATATTGTTCAAAAATATTTCTTTATTGACCATATGTTCCGATGCACCCGAGTCCAAATACCAACTCATAATTTGTCCACTGGTAGTTGCAGGAAAACAGAAGTTGTCCTCTTCTTCATTTGAACCCTCTGCTGCAATATGTGCTGATTTTGAAGTAGATTTCCGATGAATATTATGTTGGTTAAATTTCCGATTTCTGCACTCGCTTCGTTTATGACCATTGAGCCCACATTGATAACATCTGAATGGAAAAATCATTCCTTTTTCGAATTCTTTCGATGAACTGGGATTCATATTTCGGCTGACTGGTGCGGTAAAGGCTGCCGAAGACTGAAAATCATATTTGTATTTTCTCGTTGTTCCCTTTCTTTTTGATTCTTCATCTAATAGTCGATTTTTGAAGGAATTTAAGCTCAAATTTTCAGATGATAATGTTTCCAGGGCAGTAACTACCACTTCGTAATCTGCAGGCATGGTGAGTAACAAATGGCAAACAATATCTGTCTCCTCAAGAGTTGCTCCACTTGATCTCAGTTCACGAATGAGTTTGTCAAATTTCAAAAAGTGGTCTGACAAATTTCCTTCAGATGTGCGATATTTCATTGTTAGAAGGGATTTTCTCAATAAAAGCTGGCTTGCGATGCCTTTTCTCTCGGATGTGTCTTAAAGAACTTTCCATATGTCATGAGCAGTTTCCTTGTCTTTGATGTATTCCAGATGGCTATCAGCTATCCTTCGAATGATCTGCGACTTACATTTTTTAGCTTTCTTCTGTAGATTGGCGAGTTTCTTTTCTTTCTCTGTTCTATCTTCTGGCTTATCTGCGCTATTCACAATCACCATGGTCGTATAGGGTTCATGCACTAAACTCAAGAGATCCATCTCTTCCAACAGCGTTTCCATACGGAACTTCCAGTTATTGTAGTTAGTTCTTTCGAACAGGGGGATTCTATACTTCACTTCCTCGTCAGACATTTTAACTACTCGGCTGATAAATTCTCTATTGCGATGGGTTCACTGGGCCCGTAACCTGATAGAATTAGCAGAATTGCAGTGAATAATATCGATATTTACAGAAGAAAATGAAGACAATATCTATATATTACTGACAAGTAAAATAACATTTGAACATGACATTTATATAAATAATAACAAGAGATAAAACACAGGGTGATGAATTGCTCTCTTCAACAGTCTACATATGTAGTTATGATGAGCTCTCTTTCTTTCCTGTAGTATACATGGATCTGATACTGACCGAGTGAAATTTTGACTTTTTATGAATGAATCTAATGTTTCATTCCACATTAAACCAGACTGATGTAACCTATATATACTCTTATTTAATTTACAAACGAAATTTTTCATTTCAATCTCCTCAGTTGTTGGTAATTTATGAAAAATGTTCTTCAATTCAACGGCGAGTTCATCATATCCAGTTGGCACTTCCATGTACACATCCTCATTTAATTCTGCAGATAAATATGATGCTGTTATATCGATGTGATGTATGCTCCAATGTTTTTCTGCTGATAATGCAAATAAAAGTCTCATCGTCTTCTTTTGTACTACTGGTGCATATGTTTGGTCGAAATCAATACCTTGTATTTGGGTATGTCCAAGTGCAACTACCCTAGCACGATATCTTTCTATTTCTCCATCTTCATTGTATTTAGTTCTTATAATTTTCCGATTTCCTGGGTTTCTAACAAAAATCCATGTATCATTTTTAATTAAATTTTTCATTTCTTCCATCATTGCGTCTTTCCAGAATCGTCTATTCATTCCTTCGAATGCTTCTGTAACATTTATTGGGTCTTTGACTTTACCCATTGAAATGTTTTTATCTGGTTTCTTCTCTTTTTTATCATTTACCACATAATCAGCCATCCAACTTGGATTTTTCACATTTCTTCCAAATTTTGTTCTTCTCGTATTGCTGGATTCAGCTAATTCATCTTCATTTGATTTTGTTCCATTCTCTCCTTCATTTTCTGCAAATCTCTCCTTGATTTGTTCTTCCTCTTCCAGATATTCTCCTGTATTGGTTATATCTTCTTGATCACTTTCGTCTTTATAAAATAATCCATCAATGTTATTCAGTATAATACTTTTCTTTTCGTCTTCAGTGGTGATTCTCGTCTGATTGAGTAATTTCTGAGTCTGTATTTTCGTAGGAAATACGTCCTTCTCAAATTTCACATCTCGACTAATGAATATTTCATTATTTCTTGGGTTCCACAAACGATATGCTTTCGAATTACAATCATATCCTACGAAAATGCATGAAATGCCTTTTGGTGATAACTTGCTTGATTTGGATTTGTTTACTGCCCAAGCTTGACATCCGAAAACTCGTAAATGTGAAGTATGATTTTTCGATCCTTGCAGCCATTTTTCAATCGGACTTACACCTTCATTTGCACTAGTGAAACATCTATTTTTAACATAAGATGCAGTTGCCACTGCTTCTCCCCAAAATGTTTCTGGTAGTGCGGATTGGATCAGCATGCATCTTGCTGCATCAAATAACGTCTGATTCATCCTTTCCGCAACACCATTTTGCTGTGGAGTTCCTGGAATCGTAAGTTGATGATCGATTCCATTTATCTTCAGATACTCCTTGAATTCAGTTGATAGGTACTCGCCTCCATTGTCACTTCTCAGGTGAACAATTTTTCTGTTATGAAGATTTTCAACACGTCTGTGAAACTCTACAAAATTTTTAAAAACTTCATTTTTTCTCTTCATCATCTTCACTTCGCAAAACCGAGAATGATCATCAATAAATGTCACTACATATGAATTTCCTCCAAACGACATGGGTTTTATAGGTCCGACAACGTCTGAATGAATCAATTTCAAAGGACTTTCTGCTCTGGTTGAACTCTTGTTTGGAAATGGAATTTTCTTGAGTTTCCCTTCGAAACAGATTTGAAAGCTTTCATTATATTCCGTTTTGGACTGTGATTTGACAACATTTCTCCCTAACATTTTCTTCAAATCGGGAAAATTCAAATGAGCTAGTCGTTGATGCCAGAGTTGATTTTCTTTTGAAATTGCTTTGTTTGTAAAAACCCGTCTTTCATTTTCAAAAATATAATGCAAACGTCCTATTTTTGTAGATTCTGCAATAATTTCTCCTTGTTTGGATATAATTTTTGCATTGTTACTTCCAAATATAACTTTCATCCCTCTTTCTGCAGCCAAACTCATCGATAGTAGATTTTCATTTAGTTCTGGTACATATAAACTTTCATCAAAGTAATTTGATATCCACCATTTATCTTCGATAATTGCAAGTTATCGTCTCCATAACCAGTAGATCTCAGAACACCTCCTCCAGCTACTTCTACTACTGATTCGTAGGGTATAAATGAACAAAATTTTTCACGATGTGATGTCATATGATCAGTACAACCACTGTCTAATATCCATGTTCCCGAATCTGTCTTCTGACGATGATTTAGAATACTCATGGATGTCGATTGTTGCACCACACTGAATGCGGCGGCTCTTGATGTAGAGGGTTCTTGATAATCTGATTCATCGGCAGAAACAATTTTGTTGACTGATAACGGACAATTTTTTCCAATATTCCCAATTTCTAAACATCTATAACATCTAAGAAATTGATGAAATCGTTCTTGTCCGTATTTTTCATTTGGTGAACTTGTTACTTCTTTAAAAATTGTGGTTTGTTTCTGAAAGTTTTATTTTTCATAAACTGCTTATTCTTTGCAAAAGGTCGTCTTTTTGTTGTGAAAGCTTTAACATTTTCTGGTTCAGTCCCTATATTATTTTTATTGTTGATACGTCTCTCTTCCTCAACTAATTTTGACTTGAGGTAACTCATGTTGAGATCGTCTTCATCAGCTCTCAAATTTCCTAATACCGCAAATCCCACTTGGACTTTTTCGGAAAATTCGAAACCTGCATTTTTTACTTTGTGATATAAACCATTCCTTCGAGTTAGATATTCATTTATGGTTTCGTCTTCTTTCTTTGCTCTATTCACAAAATCTTTCAGCAGTAATAAACCATGCCAGGTGTCATATTTTGTATGTATTTGTTTCAGTGTTTCCCATACTTCTTTTGCAGTTTTGCAATCCATAATATCGTCTAAACTGTTGTTGTTGATGAGAAGGTACAAAATTGATTTAGCACTATGATCAGTTTTCTTGTTAGCGGCTTCCCTCAACTGATCTTCACTGAATCCCGGATATACAGCTTGCCAAAGGTTTTTAACTTTTAAAATACCTTGCGCCCTCATCGACCAGTATCTATAATTTTCGGAATTCAGCTTCTCAACTTTGTAATCGTCCATATTCTTTCGGCTATGTTCTTCGAATATTAAAACTTATTTTTCATTAACCTGCTCAATTCTACTGATTAGAAACCTGGGCCCATAACCTCTTAGATTTATATAGTTTTCCAGTGAATTACAATCAGATAGCAAAGCAGCTTTAAGTTTTATTCGGAGAAAAATGTACAACTACAACTGACAAAAATATCATACATCACATATCAAAATTGTTTCTTATCTTTTGTCAAATATGAAACAAACACAGGGTGATCCAATATATTCATCCAACAATTTCTTCTAACATTAATGACTTGCCCCAGATTGTATCGCATTCTTTCACCACATTATACGCAGATGACTCTACTTTACTACTCAAAGATAAAGATTGTGAATTATTACAAACAAAAATTACGAGTTCAATCAACCAATTGTCTGCTTGGTCCTCTGACAGCTCCTTGTTACTGAACTCTGGTAAAACTAACTATACAACATTTCATACCCATCAAAATGCAATAACAGATGTTAAATTTTTAGGAGTATTCTCCGATTCCACCCTGTCTTTTAGGACTCAATGCTCAATGTATTGAATTATGTAAAACTCTGAACTCAAAATGTTATCAACTGAGAAACCTGAAAAGTGCATTGTTTGAACCATCTCCTCAAATTTTAACATGCCGAAATTCATTCCAGAATTTCTTATGGGGAATCACTTCAGCGGCACATAGTGTTTTCCTGTTTCAGAAGCACATCCTAAGATGTCTTTTAGGCTGCCCACCCGATAAATCATGTCGAAAAAAAAAAATAATACAAAATATTAACGTTTAGTGGTATGTTAATTCTTGAGCTATTGACATATGTACTTGGTGAGAGAAATACCTTTATAAAGAACAGTGACACTCATATCCATAATACAAGGAAAAAAGAGAACGTTCATGTGCTCTTCAAGCACCTGGAACTGTCCAAAAAAGCACCAAATACTTTTGGTTTGTACTTGTACAATTCTCTCACACAAAACTTAAAGAGTCTGCCAAATGTCAATAAAAAAAATCTCGTAGATCTTTGTCCTTACACAATACAATGATTCCTGGAAAATGTAATTTAGCATTAATTATATATCATTAGATTGAACAGATCGTCATGTAGAGTTTTGTTTATATGTCTGTATGTTTTTCATGTTCGATATTACTGTCCTTATGTCCTTACTCAATACAAGAGTTCTTAGTATCAATTTAGTTTTAACTTTACACTAGGTTTGAGAAATATTTACATTAGGTTTGAAAGACTGTCATATTTTTATTTGTGTGTTTGTATACCTACCCTGATTGGTGCTGTTATGTTTAAACCTTTTGTATGTTGTTTCTGTATGTTCAATTTCGATATTAATGCATTTTTAATTATCTACCACTTATCTACAATTGCTTGGAGCTGTTATATGACTTGTCCTATAACTTTTGTAAGTTCAACAGGATTAATAAAGTGATTGATTGATTGACAATGTCCAAGACGTCTGATGAATTCTTGGGTTATGTTTAACAACATCTCTGGTGTAATTCGTTGAATTTCAGTTAAAATTCTCTCTTTAAGGTATTTTTATGTACACTCTACTTTTTAAGTAACCCCAGAGAAAAAAGACCATGGGAGTTGAATCTGGGGACCTAGCAGGCCATTCAATCTGACCGCGTCGCCTAATCCAGCGATTGGGAAAGGTGCCATTGAGAAAATATCTAACCACTCGAGCATAATGTGGACCTGCTCCATCCTGATGGAACCAAATAGTAGAAACTATTCGACCAGGTTGATTAATGTCTGGAAATGTTACAGTTAAATATGGAACTACATAAGTTTCTAACATTTCAAAATAATTTTTACCCGTCACAGTATGATCAAAAACATCCAATAATTCTGCCAGTAAAACATAATTTAACGGACCTTATTATCCATCACGAACACATGAAGCATATGCACTTAGGAGCACAAGCTCTTCTTTCCATCATTAGATTGAAATATTCGGTATTGTCAGGGCATGGAACAGTCAGGAAAATTCTACATAAATGCATCACTTGTTTTCGCGCGAAACCGAAAAGCATCCAATACATCATGGGCGATCTTCCAGAGGTTAGGGTAACACCTAGTCGTCCATTCCTCAATTGTGGGGTAGACTATGCGGGTCCTTTCGAAATTAGGGTTCATAAACTCAAGGGGCAAAGATACGTGAAGGCATACCTGTGCTTATTCGTCTGTTTTTCCACAAAGGCTGTTCACCTAGAGCTAGCTATGGATTTGAGCACAGAATCATTTATGAACTGTTTTAGAAGGTTTATGGCAAGGCTTGATTCAGAACATGTATTCTGACAACGGGACAAATTTTGTTGGGGAAATGGGGAGCTCCAAGGACTCTATAATTTTCTCATGCAGGAGATAACTCAGAGCAAGTTTTCTGAATATTTTTCTCAAAATATGACAAAATGGCACATCATTCCACCACGGATACCCAACTTTGGCGGGCTTTGGGAAGCGGCCGTCAAATCTGCTAAATACCACATAAAAAGGGTTCTGGGTAACGAGAGGCTAACTTACGATGAGTCCACACAGTCATTGTGCAGGTAGAGGTGTGTCTGAGTTCCCGACCTTTAACCCCCCTTTCCGACGATCCCATGGACCTAGATGTACTCACACCAGGGCACTTCCTCATCGGATCACCTCTGCTATCAGCTCCTCAGGAGGATTTGCGATACAAAAACTCAAATCAAATCAAGGAATATTATCATCTGATGCAAATTGTTCAGCAATTCTGGGCCAAGTGGTCCAAGGACTACTTGTGCTCTCTCCAAGGACGAACGAAGTGGCAATCAAACTCAGGAAATTCGAATATACACCTAGGAAGTATGGTGGTAGTGAAAGAAGACAAACTCACCTCCTCAAAAATCGGGCTTAGCCAGAGTCACAGAACTTCACCCGGTGAAGACAATATAGTGCGGGTGGTCACAGTCCGAACGGTAAAGCGCTTTATAAAACATTTTCATTTTTCACTTTTATTGAATTGATTGTAGTTTCTGTAATATAAAAGTTTCTCCATTTCTCAGTGATTATATAGAACAACGGAAATAGAATCCAGTTGAACACTCAACAGGAATAGTAGGACTTTCTCAACAGAAAATGTTTCATCTCTCTTTTCAAGATGCATACATTCTTTGAGTCTTTTATAGCTTTAGGAAGAAAGTTTTATAATTTACAGCCATTGAAATATAGGGCAGAGGAATATTTAAACGGTAGCAATCGAATAGGTAATTAGTGTCATCAGCATAAGTAACAAGTCTTGAAGAGAAATGCCTCGTTTGTTCTAAGAGATCGTTAATGTATATAAGAAACAAAGTTGGTCCCAGAATGAACCCATGGGGCACTCCATTTACTAGTTTCAAGTCAGAAACAAAACCATTACATTTTACTTGCTGATATCTATCTCTAAGGTAGGAGCCAAACATTGGAGAGCAATTTCCCTGACACCATATCTCAATAATTTATGAAAGAGAACAGCATGATCTACCCGGTCAAAAGCCTTTGAGAAGTCAATAAATAACCCTAGCGCCGCTTTTTTTTGTATCCAAAGCTCTAGTAACCTCATCTATAAACTCTCAGAGTGCTGTATCAGTACTTCTGTTTGACAATTTGAGAGTTTACCAATTTCAGAACCCTCTTGTTTATTATAGCCTCGAATACTTTTTACCGAGACTTGAGTACAAGGTTATAGCTCTATAGTTTGTAAGTTGTTCAGTGTCACCTTTTTTGTGCAATGGTATAACATTTGATACTTTAAGTCTTGATGGAAAAACTCCTTGAGAAATTGATAAATTTATCAGGTGAGTAAGTGGTTCAATAATTACGTCGCAGACTTTTTTTTAAATTGAATTTTATATTTCGTCACAGCCTGATGAATTGGCGTTTTTCATATTTTTTATAGCTTCCTTAACTTCAAGCTGCTCAGCAGGACAAATGAATAGAAATGCACTGGAGACTCGGATACTACTATCAATGTATCAGTCAACATTTTTTGTGTTGTTACCTAGGGTAGACTGACCCGGAGTGAAAAAATTGTTGAACTCATTGGCACAGTTTTCAATTTCTATTATATTTCCATTTACGGATAACTCAATATTATGATTAGATTTATTTTTTCTACCCGTTGTTGCATTTACTTCATCCCAGATTGTTTTGCTTTTATTAGGTGATTCAGATATTTTTTTGTCAAAGTATTTTTTTTTCAGATAATTTGTTTTGATATCTTTGATTCACTTCCTTGAAAACATGTCTATACTCTGAGTACTGCCTGCTTAGATCACCATACAGAGAAATCTCCTTTAATTTTATGAGTTTAGGTGTAATGTTACAGTGGTAATTTTTTACTTTTTTTTATTTAGAATGAAGATCAGAAATAGTTTTTATGTTTGTTTTTGATATCTTTAGTGTTCAAACAATAATAATTATAGAAAGTTCTATTTGTTTTTCCTTCAAGCCCAGCTAAATATATTGAAGAAGTAAATATAATCAAACAGATTGCTGCCAACAATGGTTACCAAGTCTCGTATGGGCAGAATAAGGCTAGCCTTTAACTCCTGCCCCCTTGATAGTCCATCTCCAATTAAATATTTCGCTTTACACTTTTTCCAAAACAATATTTGCAACGATATTTCCAATTTCATACAATAACTGCTCCCTAACATAAAGACTTAATAACTAAAATAAATGAACATTTGAAAAAACCTGACAAATCAACATTTGGATTCCATTTGAAATTTAACAACCATAACTTTAGCTGCAATAGAAACTCAAAAATTTTACATAACATAGACAAAAAGAATTATTTGAGATTGGATTGGTTTGGAGAACTGGACATTTCTAAAGAACTTTTTAATAAATATTATTGTTTGAACACTCAAAAAAACTTGAACAGAGATTTATTTCCCCTTCATAAAATCCAATATTTTCATCTTTCTTGCATAAAATAAAATATAATTTCATTGAACTTGCAATTTCGACTTATTTTTCACTTAAGTTGGTATTACCACTTCCTCCTATTGACAGTTGACACTTCAAAAAAGCAAATTAATTGTCATTGACACATTTAGATTAGACACATCCATTTGGTCTTTTGGATTCCAACATGTGATTCGTTAGATTCTAAGCCTAACTAACAGGTCTATTCCGTAACTCATAGCGATGTCGTTATCCAACTATTATCGTTATATTAACGATATTTGTGTCAAATCGTATTCCGTAAAAATATAAAGTCGTTACAATATCGGTAGTAAACGACAGAGTCTAACGTTCGCTAATGGGAATAGAATGGGTGCAGTTTGTTAACGACTTGAACTAGTTTTGTGAAAATTGTGGATTTATATTTTGATATGGATGGTTTAATCAACATTTTAGGTGGAGAATTGTATAGAAGGCAAGTTGTATTGATATTTTTCATATGCAATTTAATGAATTCTGAAGAAAAATAAATACATTTATTCGTTCGAAAGTGTTCATTATTTTAGAAGGTTTATAAATACAACATATATTGCGTTCTGGTGGTCTTCAAAGAAAGTTTTCTCTTTACTTTGGTATTTTCCATAATTTAAAAAAATTCCAAACTACCTCGATCTTCGAATACCTGATCATAGACAAGACTTCTATACCTACATTTGATTATGAAATAACAGTTAGCAACATTCAGCGCGGAACGAACAATTATCTTTAACCATCCTGAAAACATTCATTGGATCTCTTTACTGAAATTGCCAAGGCCATTTCTAGCGACACCTTTTAAGGAATAAATATTTTTGACATATTGTTCACACGCATCGTTAAGAGCCGCCTACCGACAGTCGTTTGATAACAGATCGTTCAATAACGGCTTTTTACGGAATAGACCTGTAAGTATTCTTAAACCAAACATGTCTTCATCTATTGTATCACTTCCTGCACCTGCCTTGTAAGTACTCAACAAAGTTTCAAAATAATTGAATTTTCTTAACCTAATTCATAAATTCTTTGCTCTATTCAACTCAAGCGCTTTGCACATTTATTGAAATATACACTTTATACCAAACCAAAAATTTTCTTTTTCAATCTACACAAGTGTATTCAGCTTCCCGCATTCAAGGAAATGAGAAAAAAATTAAAATTTCTATCAAAATAAGCCTGCTGCAATCATAATAAATCAAATCAAAGATTAAAACAATATTGGGTGAATGTTCAGCATCAGCTTTTGCACAAATCATGAGAAGAAACTCTGCACTGGATGGGAAAAATACATGGTATATGAAGAGTTAGAAATACCTAAGTATTTGCAATGTCAAGGATTCTGCCACAAAAAACAATTATGTAGAAATAGACTGACATGAAGAAAATGTTTGTCCTATGCAGAAAATTGCCAAAATTGTCCTACAATCTACCATAAGCAGTATTATTTTTAAATGGTATCCATGCCAAACTTTAGAAAATGTCATAAGTACCATACTAGATCTTATAATGCATATAATCAACCTAATAATTCTGAATGCAGAAATACCGAATGAAAATCTCAATTGGGACTCCTATATACAAACAAGGAAATAAAATTGAAAACTATAGACCAATTAGTTTGATTAACACATTTGCGAAAAGCATAGATTATATGAGTATATAACTGCAAACAAAATGGCTTTAAAAAAATATAAGCACGACCAATGCCATTTTCAATAGAATAAAAATTACTCTGGATATTAACGAAAAAACAATTGCTCTATTCCTAGATCTTGCAAAGACCTTTGATACAGTTCCTCACGATAAATCCTCTTGAACGGTGGGAGTACTGGGCTAGATGTTTTCAAAAATTGTCTAAGCAATCGCAAACAAATTTTAATAATGTGGGACTTTCATAGAACAACAAAAATTATAGAGCTTGGCGATCCACAGAAAACGGTTTTAGGCCCCATCCTTTATAAAACCTACATCAACTCTCATATTGGTGAAACTGCAATGTCCTATGCAGATGATCCCTTTATTGTTTTCAGAGGCAAATCCTAGAATGATGTGAGGAAACGGGCTCAGGATGGATTGTCAATAGTTGAAAAATGGCTTGATCATCACATGCTTTCATTAAATGTTTGAATAAACCTGTAGATTGCCTTCTCATTGACTGAAGCCAACAAATCAAGCTTCTCACATATAGAGATTAAGAACAAATATGAAAAATTGTATGAGAGTCCATAAAATAGCTGGCTATCAACATGGACAAATTATATGAATAACTGAAATAGAGTACGTAGATAGATACATGAATTCCTTGAGCTGAGGAAGTTCTTCACTAAGAAGCTACTAATACTCATATGCAAATCCATAGTTGAATCAATTTTTACATATTGTATACTTGTGTGGGTGGGCTATATAGTACTGCATTACATCCGCTAAACGCCATACAAAATTTTATTTTAAAAATAATAAACAAAAAAGACAGGACTTACCCCATGGTAAATCCACAAAAAAAATCAAATATCAATAATGTCAAAACATCTTATTAAATATCCGATTGCTGTATTTTCATAAAAAATGTGAAAATATGTATACAATAATTCAGTGCCTTTGATTATATTATCAGTCAGAAAAACGTTCTAGAACTATAGAGTACGAATTTAGTTTACAAAATTCACTATGATAGGGTCAAACTTTATATTTTATTAGACAAACAAAAAAGACAGGGCTCATCCCAGGGGTCAAGGGGTAGGTGGTGCAAACATGCTGCGATCCTCGGGCACTGCGGCAGATGGGAGACTAGATGCCGGGGGATCATAGCACCGGAGGCTACACTATTCCAGGGTAAAGGGGGCGTTAACGTCTCACTCGGCCAAGACCGTTCAGTGCGCGATGAAGAATCGCATCCTACACGAGGTGATCCTTTTAAAGCAAAATACCGGGATCTAGACTAGGAAGTCGATAAACATCTCCTAAGCTAAGGTGTAATCCAAACCGTGCCGAGGGCTGACAGGTGAGTCAGTCTAGAACGGTGGCTTTCAGAGACCGGGCGACCTCTGGAAGTATAAATGCCAAACTACGGCATGCGGGGCTCTGCCATGGAGATACGATTTTCCCTAGCTACTCGTGGGACCATTATGAATGTCCAGGAAATAAAGAAAATCATTCTGGGTGAGGGCACTAACGCTTCCGATCAACAACCTAGAGAAGTCAGGGGTGATATTTCTCCGGCCCAATAGGATTAGTCAAGCGAGAGCGCAACAACTTCCGCAATGGTTGAATCCATTCCAATGGAGGTACAGGTTAGTTCTACTCTGGAGGAAACATTCACCTCTGACATCGAGAGGGAGCTCCTTAGCTCACCCAAAGACTCGCCGCTGTAAAGAGACGAAGATTATCAAAGAAGGGATGAAAAAAAAAACAACGGGGTCAGCGAATATGACCGGTGCCATTAGCGCCGTGGTAGAAGGTATCAGGGAAGAAATAATCCACTATGAATACCCAAACCAGCTGATTGACAATGAGCATCTGGGACTTCTCCAAAGGGCCATCATGGAAGCGGTCGAGTAAATCCCAGAAGTCGACAGATAAATCAGGTTCCTGGGTTGCACACACCGGCCCGGGTGGCTGGTTCTAACTTGCGCCGATCAGGAGATTCGCGACCTCAAAGCGACAGTGGAAACACTAGAACCTTGGAAATGCCAAAACCTCACGTCTGCGTGGCATTCATTCCGGGTGATGTAAGTGGGAAAATAACTTCACCGGAGAGCGTGCTAAACAGGCTGAGTAGTCCCAACTGGGGACTACTGACGCAGGAAGAGTCTGGACCAGGACACACATGGACATTCTCCATGGAAGAAGCATATGTGAAAGCCCTGGAAAACTTGAATTCAAGCCGTACTTCAGTTACGGGAGTGTGCAGTTTAGGCTGAAAGCCTCGAAAGCTGAGGGCAGCGAGAAGCCGAAAACTTGCTGCTGGTGAA
The DNA here is from genome assembly GCA_018342105.1 of Gonioctena quinquepunctata. Lineage (NCBI taxonomy): Eukaryota > Metazoa > Arthropoda > Insecta > Coleoptera > Chrysomelidae > Gonioctena > Gonioctena quinquepunctata. Next base: position 58,338 of record JAFIRS010002429.1, read on the forward strand.
ACCAGAACGTCCGCGGGCAAGGGAAGTGGGGGAGCTCCTATTCAGGGCGGAAAGACCGCTCTGAAGGGGATTTCTACTACTTTCAGAAGGGAGGGTCGACAGCCGACAAGAAAAATCCAGAAGGGCAAGCCAACTCCAAGATCAAAGACGATTGCGGGGGCGGTCGATTCGCTTCAGGAGCGTGGAGTGGAAAATCCGACTCGGGCCAGGGTGACGGAGGCTCTGGTTTGCGATTTGGGAGCAGAAAGACCGGTCCCAGATCGGGAGGCATTGAGTCCGAACTACGGAAATGGGCGGAATGTCTGCTTGTGGGCGGAGAGACGAGGCATCCGGCTCTCGGAGAGAGGGTGAAGAGGGAGGGCGAAGACAGCGGGTCGCGGCCTAGGAGTAGGGATTTCGAATCACACCAAGAAAGGAGGCATCCAGATCTCGGACCAGGGATGGGGGCTCCGGCTTCGGTAGGAGAGCTGGGCAGTCTGGTTCCTGGTCGGGGAATGGTCTTCCCAGGAGAGAAAACGTTCAACTTCCCGAGGGCACAGGGAGTGATCCACGCTGCGCCCGGGAAACAAAAAGTCTGGAGAGGAGAGGAGCGGCCGCCTCAGGGTCGAGGAATAGAAGATTCAGCTCTTGAGCAGGCAGCGGGTATCCGGTCCCCGCAATCGGCGAGATCGGAGGAAAACCTCAACACCCGAAGGGAAAGTTTGATGAGTAAAGCTCAACAAACTCCAGAGGCAAGCGTGTCTGATCATAACATGGGCAATGTCCACCACCCCGACAGAAGGGAATTCATCAACATCCCTTCTTTGTACATTTGCTTAGAGACCGAAGCAAGATTGTGTGTTTACAGAAACCTGTCGAGGTCAACGAGTAATAGGGGAGAAAGTTGTCGCAAGATCTAGAACGAGATAAAATCCAATCCGATTCTAGCAATGCCATCACACACAATGATCGTCCTATACAACTTTTATAGACCTTATGAGATTCTCCTCCCAGAAAGAGATGAATGGGAGACGAAAGAACGAGAACTCGCAAGGGCTATGAGAACTCTATAATCGCACAGACGGCTCCAAAACGGAAGACCATTTAGTACGGAGAATGTATATGTATAGAAAACCAAAATGTAGCAACAGATTCATTAGCTACCACTCATAGCATCCTTCGAAGATGAAAATAAACCTGATAGTTGCTTTAAAAAACAAAGTTATTAGGTTACCACATCCTTCCTGCCGTTTGGAATGTGAGGGAATTGAGAAAAATCCTAAATATCCAGTAAAATTAATTAACAAATTCTTATTTAATTCTAACAACATAGCTTAAATAATCAAACACCAATTAATATCAACCCAAATGTCAACAACATTACCACCAGCAATACCAATGATTATATGCATCCCAAATCAACACTGTCCATATATAAGACTCTACCATACATTGAAGAATTAACACCAAAACTCAAATATTTTCAAATCAGATAATATCCGGTTTGCCACAAAAAGACATTAAAACAATCTGCTCTAATAACATTAGAATGCTCTAACGTTAAATATAGTATTTCCTGTCTGAATTGTAACAAAGTTTACATAGGACAAACTGGAAGAACTTTATCAGACCGCATTACGTCCCATAAAAGTGATTGTAATCTAAACAAAAAGAGCTTTGCACTCGCTGAGCACACTACTACATTTAAATGGTTCATATAAACAATCAACATAATTGTATGAACAAACGATCTGATATTGCAAATCTCAGCGTGATTTACAATTATTTACTGAATTTTGAAAAAAGGGCCGAAAGTGACCCTGTAAAACTTTCAAATTGCCCGCAATGAATCTATCGTCGAATAGTGGGATTAAATAGGTGGTCTCCCTCTATTGGTCGAACAACTTATCACCTTAGTTTGACCATCTTACGTTCTTTTCTCTGTGATCCATGGCAGGCAGAACTCCAGAAACACCGACTGACATTATTTTAGAAAATATGAGATTTTACAATTAGTTTTAATATTGATTTGTTGAAAATATGAACAGGATGTTCATAAAATCAGATGTGGAATCATCTGCGACTGAAAGATGAACTTCAGTCACTATCTTTCTAGTCAATATTCAATTGAGAATGTTTCCCTTTTCAACATAGTTTTAATATGTTTCGTACAATTTGGTATGTGAGATTTTAACTATGAAGTACACTGAGACTTTCCTGTTAGCAACCTCCAGTTAGTAAATTTTTTTTAATTATATACAAATAGCATTTTTTTACAATGTAAATTCGTTCTTTTTCAGATGTCTTGTTGAAAAATTTAACAAAGAGTCTTCTTTACTTTGGCCATTTCCTATTGACTGCAACGTCAATTTTTTTTGTGTTTCCTAAACTTCAGTTTTTTTTAACTAGTCTAGTCAAGAGACTACCCTTCCTTTCAAATATATATATATATATATATATATATATATATATATTTATATATATATATATACCTTGTCACCTCAAAATCGGAAACTCAAACAACGTTGTCACCTCATATATATAACGTTGTCACCTTCTATTTCGGAGGTGACAACGTTTCGCCTTGTTTTTTGACCAGATAGGTTCTAGAGGGTTCAAGGATCATCATATCAAAAATTTGTCCGGTGGTCACTAGGACCCCTTTCTACCCATTCAAAAAGATTTTAGTTCAACCATATATCATTTGAGGTTTGATTTTTGACGTTGTCACTTCCATCATTATGCGAACGTTCTTTCATAAATAGAGGGCTTGTGATAATCGCAGTTAAATACGGATGAAGTTATTTTCGTATGAGAAAATGTACGACTTTTTCATTCATTTTTAAATGTCACCAAATGAGAGTAGGACCCACATAAAATGAACATGGCGACAAGTGAAACATTCTAAACCCCGTTTTTTATGAAATGTAGAGTCGATTTGTGTGTTCCATTACTGTTTGTCTCAATGAATTGGATGAGAGCTATCCACAAATAAACTATAAGTGGAAACTGATTATTTACGATCAATTTCCAGGAAAATTAAAATTGTGTACATGACACCGGTATACGCGCGATTAGTGTGACGTCACGCGACCAATTTTTATTGGTGTAAATCAGTTTTTGGATGTCAACAAAGCGTATTATAATCCCATAATATTGTATAAGTATATTGCTATAAGTGCTTAAATATCTCGAGAATAATAATTCTGAAATCGAAACAATTGACCCCATTCAAAAACTGATCAATTCATTCGTGATTTTGTACTACATGCTACCCTATGACTTTCGATCATTCTACTTATGACATGAAATTGGAAAACTGATTAATACAGGATCGATGGTTTAGTTATTTCGAGTTCTGCCCTGCCCTTCAGTTCACCATGTCCATTTTATTTTGTAAAAAGTGATATTTCCTCCAAAAAAATATTCCCTTATTGAAAGCGTAACATTTAGCTGTACAAGATATATAATATCAGATATGGAGTCATCTGCGACTGAAAGACAAACTTTAGTCACTATCTTTCATCGTTCAAGATAACCTCTTGAAAGGTATTCATGTTGAAAACGGAAACATTCTCAATTAAACATTGAAAAATATGATTTTTCCGGAAATGGAAAATTCTACAATAAAAATGAAGCTATTTTTTGGTAAGATCTAACAGAAAACTGCTACTTCCCCGGCAAAAGCCACGCTGGACGTTGAACTATATCTGGAAGATATTGTGAAAAGACCATAACTTGGTCATTACCAATATTCCTATTTCAAAAACGTTAACTTTAAAGATGTTTAGTGTACAAAATTTCAAGACAAGGAATGTCGAGCACCCCACGTTTTTAATTAGATTCATTCAAAAAATTACATTAAAATGATTTTTTAATTTTTCATTCATGATGAAATAAAAGCGTATTTTTTTGCTTTCCAATTGGACCTATAAGTAATGACTCTTAATATTCTTCATTGGATAACAAATAAAATACTGCATGTTCTTCAGTGCAGCTTTTGGCGAAATGCTCGATTTATAGAATTCGACTAGCGCTTCAACACTCGAAACGATCACTAATGATCGTGCTTGTTTCTCAAAATGGCTGCAAAATTTTATAGTGATCCGACGTTTAGACGTGGGTGAAAATGAAGTAGCAATATTTGATAACATACATATATTCATATAATACATACATAGTTACAGGTCAAGCAAATATAAAACATTTTATAAGTAGTGCGGCGCTACACCATGTCACGTTTGCCATTATATGTCCTCTAAGTTTCATTGCGGGGCTTTATTGAACAACTACCATAGGAGTACAAAAAAAAATGGACTAGGTCATCTTTGTTTGGTCATCATATGGAAAAGTGTCCGCCAACCTTTTTTTCTTAAAAGCGTATCTCCGTATCCGATGGTCAGTATTTAATTTTTAAAATCTCATTTCAATATTTTTTTAAGTCAAACAAATTCTGTATTTTAACATTTTTTGTAAATTACGTAGTTACTGAAGTATAGCATAATTTAGAAATGGAAAAATGCACAGTGGTCCCAAATCGTAAAAAGCAGACCAAAAGTTAAGCTATTAGTCAATCGATTCGACACTTTTTATTCGTGGGTTTTTTGGGTCGCTAAATATGAATTTATTACTATTTTTTTTAAATAAATCATGGCTGATCCAATGTGGCAGGCAGCTTTTTAAAAAAATCGCTTGATTTCAACGAAAACTAGTGTACAGGAGTTTCTTGGGTCGATAATTACAAATTTTTGTTTTTTTTTTCAAATACAAAATGGCTGCCTCAATATGGTAAACGGCTTTTAGAAAAATTTGATTGATTTCAACAATATTTAGTATAAAGGGTTTTTTGGGTCGCTGATTAAGAATTTGTGTCATTTCTTGAAAATCCAAAATGGCCGATCTAAAATGGTGATCAGCTTTTTAAAAAAACTCGCTTGATCTTAACTATAATTAGTGTGCACCTTAAAATACACCATTGCATAGTGGTCTCAAATAGTCAAAAGCTGGCCAAAAGTCGAAGAATATCGGTTCAACATGAAATACCACATCTTATACCGACCGAATAGCTATATTCAATATCGGCGGCTACCTGGAACTCCAAAGTTAGGTATTTCTGATCTGTTCGTGGGACTTAAAATTACTAAGAATATATTTTCGCGCGTTAAGGGTTCATAATTTTCATTATAATAATGCGTTTTTAATTGTGCTTGATGGAGGGAAATCGGAAAGGTATGTACATCATTTTTAATTAACATAACCTTACAAATTCGTCCTTTTTCATTATTTGTTAAGGCCTTGAATAATTATTATTGCTTGAATTCATCAATGTTTAACTGTGTGTGTTATAAATTGGGCGTTATTGTTAACTTTTTAATGTTGGGAAATCATTATTGAATCAAAATATCCAAGAGTTGTGTAACACCCTGTAAGGTGTTATGTTATTGTTGTTTTATTTTTTGGTCTTAATGAAAGTATCTATTTTTCTGGTAACTTATGAGATTGAAATTTTATTATTGTAAGAAATACTGGAAGAGCTCATATCTTAGTTATTCAGAAATTATCATTTTCTTTCATTGAAATAATATTCATATATGGTGTTTAATGGAAGTCATCCATCAATCTTCGATGGGAGATTGAAAAAAAATCAATTATCGGTTTAGAGTTTAATTGTTTATTTAAGTTCGGACGTTGTGTTAAGATTTCTTCACACAGTTAAGTGTTATGGTCTAATTGCCGTTGTGCTGAAATAACAAAAATTATTCGGGGAAATACTTCATCTAGAAAAATCACGCAATAATTAGTAGCCAATAGGATTTGAATATGCAAAAGTACACTTAAATGAAAGCCCAATGAGGAATTTCACTATGGGGGCTACGCCTTGACGCTAACTTGGAGCGGAAAAAAATGAGATGAAATTAAGAATTCGGTCTACGGGCTTCACCGGAACAGACGTGCTAGGCACGGGCGCAGTGGTTCGGTGGAAAATGTTTGGTAACAGATTTGGGTTTTATACTACGGTGGGGAATAATATTTTGTTTGACTAAAATTTTGAGCGATAAAGTGAGTTTTTCGTGAGTCAAAATGGGTGGTGTACTTATTTAAGTATGGGATTTTTATTGTATCAATAGATCGAAAGGGAATATATACGAGTGTCTATGGAACATGGGACAACTATTTGGAAAAATTTGGAGGCAACAATTGTTCTACAGGGTAAGTGCAAAGCTTTTAGGAAAAAAGTAGTTTAACGCTGGCTTTAATTTTACTCTTGGGGTGAACCACATGTACAAAAATCGTTCGTATTTATGCAGGTGTATTACCTGTTCTGGTATTGACGCCAATGCACAAAAAGTTTTATTAAAATTGGGGAATTATCGGTAAACATAAATAATGAGGGTTTTACGGGAAATATGGATTTTATTTGTTTTAAAAATACAAGTATGAGCTCTTTTATTGAAATAAATTTGGTGTTGATCGATGTTTTCAAATTTATGGTTTCAATCTTTGGTTGAAGCTGGATATGATTTTATTTGTTCATTTAATTATATTATTATTGTTTTTCGATGATTTTTTTTTAACGGTGTTATATTTTATTTGTGCTTTTATTCAATAGAAGTATTAAATTTATTTCGTGTATTATTTGAAAATAGAGTAAAGCAAAAGATGAATTGAATTCAATGTAAAAGTCATTTTATTTGAGAAGAAACGTATATATATTTATTTTTCACATTTAGAAAAATGTTATTTGAGGAAAAAAATACTATTTGATTCATTGGAAAAAAGAAGTTGTTCAAAAGAAGACCTCGCATGTAAGCCGAGTCCGAATTTATTGTCCTGAAGGACAGGTGACTAAAATTAATCAGTGCCTTACAAGAATTTTTCAAAATCTTGTGAATTAAATTGTTTTCGAAATTTGTGGAATGTGTCGAAAAATCTATTTTTGGCCATTCCGCTGGTGGTATAATATTCAAAATATTATATGTATTCTTTTGGTCTTATTAGAAACAAAAAAAACCAGATAGTGTGACTATATGGGACATCAGTGAAATACAGTGATAGTAAGTATGAATAATTTATTTCTGTTCAAAAGTACGGTATATTATTGACTACTTTTACACTGTTGACCAGTAGCGGGATTGAAAAAGCCTAGTATACATTTTTATAAGTAATATAAGAATGTAATTATATATCTTTTCTGATAATTTTTTTTATAAAAACAAAGAATATGGTCTAACAATAGCTACTACTTGTACAAATGGTGACATCGGCAAAATAGTTTTTTTTTGAATTTATTTTTTTCTTAAAAAAATTAAAATAAAAAAGTTGTCAATACCCAATAAAATTTTTTTTTAAAAACATTTTTAAAACCCCTTTTTTTTTTCAAAGCTGACCATCATATTAGATCAGTCATCTTTTTTTAAATGATGAGAAATTCGTAATCAGCGACCTAAAAACCCCTTTATACCAATTATTGAAATCAAGCAAATTTTTCTAAAAGCCGTTCGCCATACTGAGTCAGTCAATTTGCATTTGAAAGAAAAATCTCGAATTTGTATTCAGCGATCCTAGAAACCCATTTAGAGTAATTTTCGAAAAACGAAAATCGTACCAAATGTTTGTTATTAATTTTAGTCGATATCATCATTATTGGATTCATAACCAGAATGTATTTGAAAATTGTCTTTGTTCTTTACATGTTCTATTATTAGTATAGTTGAACGTTTCTTATCTACAGAAAAAAAGTATTTCGACCATACATTACTGGCTTACTGACGCATTCATATAAGGTTCAGCTGTCATTTCCCAAAATTGGAAAAAAATATTAGTGCAAAATATTTGTCACTTTCATTTGGATAAAAGTTTCTGAGACTATACATGCTGTTGCGAATTCGCTTGCCACTAAAGGTATCTCAGAAATGGTTAGAGGAATCCAGCCATCAGTAAAATGGTATAGCCAAGTTCCGGAATTCCTTGCTGAATAAAATTAATTAAATTGCCAAAAAATAAGTTTCTTTTTCAGTTTTCTGAATTTTCGTTATTTTCCGAGCCTATTATTGGATATTGCAGAAACGGAAAGTACTTCGTTACTTTCCCTTTTTTATTCCAAATACGATTTTTCTTAAACAACCTTTACAAGCATTTTTATTGCTGCATCTACCTATGTGAAACCAATTTTGATCATATTCTGAAGAGTACAAGGTAATATTTCATTGGTTCAGACCTAGGTCTAGAAAGCTTAAGGTTGCGAGTTCGAGTCTCGCTCGAGGATGCTTTTTTTCTCTTTAATTTAATAATCTGTCCATTATGCCACAAATTCTTTCTTCATAATTTCTCACGGATAACAATTCCCACTTTCACACACACATATATATATATACAGGGTGTAACTGAATAAGTGTAAAACATTTAAGGAGGTGATTCCTCATCGAAAAAAAGATAGGATCTTTCATATAAAGAAACTTCATTGGAGCATCCCTTGTTAAGATACAGCCCCTTAAAGGGGTACATAAAATTTGTATAACAATTTTTTTCACAAGCACTGAAAAAGTTACAATATTGAAATTAACCTGACGTTTTGTACTACCAAAAGACACTTAGCCAGTAATTTATTTGGTTTACCCCATGGTTGTAAGGGTGAAAAACGCAACCCTAAAATTTATTTCCAATGTAACTTTTGTCTTATTATTTGTTTACCATTTAAAATTTATTTCCGATAGCCTGTTTCATTCTAAACAAAAAAAATGTCTCTTGGGTTTTGCCCAAAATAAACCAGTAAGCAGCAAAACATTATTTTACGAACAACTACAGAGATACATCGTCATAAATGCGAACTGGATTTATTGTTATTTTGTAGTTAGTACCTGCATTAAACGATTAAAGGGTAATAAACAAAACTAAGTTATTAATAACAAAACACACAACATGTAGAAATCATAGTGAATGTTCAATATGTCTACCTTCAAACATTACGCATGCGTCTAGACGTCGGCGCATTGAGCCACGTATTCGCTCAAATATTCCTGGAGTCTCTCTGATTACCCTGCACGCATCGATGATGCGGTTTCTTAAGTCCTCTACATCGCGAACAGGAGTACGATATACCAAATGCTGTGAATGGCCCCAAATAGAGAAATCGAGAGGATTGAGATCCGGGATCGAGCGGGCCATTTATGTGGTCCTCCTCGACCTATCCACTGATTTGCATATGTTTCAGTTAAATGCTGACGTGCTACTTGACTAAAATGGGCGGAGCCCCATCATGCATAAAAACATATCCCTTCTGACGCCCAAAGGAACTTCCTCAGCAGTACTGGATGCACTTCTCTTAAAATTGACGTATGCCCCACCATTTAATCGAGGAGGTAGAAAATGAGGCCCAATTAAATCATCCCCAATAACTCCGAGCCACCGCTTAAGAGAAAACTGTTCTTGATGGCTAGTTTCGACAATAGCGTGAGGGTTTTCATCAGCCCATATGTGGTAATTATGAAAATTAATAATCTTGTCCGAAAAACTACATTCGTCTGTGAATTCTATCGCCCTTCAGAAAGTCACAATTTCTTCTAATCATTTCCAGCATCCAATTGCAAAATTCAAGACGGTTCGGAAAGTCTAGGTAACAGTGCCTGTACTCGTTGCAGATGGTAAGGGTATAAGAGTTGTTCCTTTAAAATTCGAAATACCGTCATATGATCAACATTTAGCTGGAAAGCAATCTTTCTAGTACTGGTAGTAGGTTGTTCTTCAATCAAATTAAGTACTGCTTCCTCAAGCTGTGGTGTTCAGATTTCGATGGCACCACAATCCTGCGTTCTTTTGTCGAATGAACCATATTCGTGAATCGTTGATGAAGTCGAGCAAATATTCTATGTGAAGGATGCTGCCGTTGAGGATACATTTCAGCATATCTTCTAGAAGCTTCTAACCCATTCCCCTGCGACAGACCGTAAACGTAATGCATATCAGCCATTTCCTCATTTGTGTATGCCATTTTATTAACAAGTGAATTATTAAAGTAACAAATTAAGAACAGAACAACAACACACAATTAGTATTAATTCAATTTCGAAAATTTCCAAACTGACAGCGTCATACCAATTTAATTGTCACTATCGCTAATAGCGACCTACTAGATAGATTAGTTTCGTATTTTCGCATTTATGACGATGTATCTCTGTAGTTGTTCGTAAAATAATGTTTTGCTGCTTACTGGTTCATTTTGGGCAAAAAACCCAAGAGACATTTTTTGTTTAGAATGAAACAGGCTATCGGAAATGAATTTTAAATGGTAAACAAATAATAAGACAAAAGTTACATTGGAAATAAATTTTAGGGGTTGTTTTTCACCCTTACAACCATGAGGTAAACCAAATAAATTACTGGCTAAGTGTCTTTTGGTAGTACAAAACGTCAGGTTAATTTCAATATTGTAACTTTTCAGTGCTTGTGAAAAAAATTGTTATACAAATTTTATGTACCCCCTTTAAGGGGCTGTATCTTAACAAGGGATGCTCCAATGAAGTTTCTTTATATGAAAGATCCTATCTTTTTTTCGATGAGGAATCACCTCCTTAAATGTTTTACACTTATTCAGTTACACCCTGTATATATATATATATATATATATTTTCTTCAAATTCTCGGAATAAAGGTCTGATTCAGTCAATTCATATAATTTTCCTTGCTAATTTGCTAATGGATAAAACCACATATAGAAAAGAGAGATTCAACCCCACAGAAAAACTTCAAGCGAAAGTTAATAAATTAGTAAATAATTGGTTCTCGTCAACCCTTATAGATCAGGTAACAAAAAACAAACTCAATATACACAACGCCCAACCTCCAACAATATACGGGTTGCCCAAATTACACAAAACTGGAATTCCCCTTCGCCCTATTGTCAGCAATATTCAATCTGCCACTAAATTTATCAAATTCTCTCAAAATTCTTTCAAAGTTATGAAAAAATGATTACTATGTGAAAACTCCTGGAATTTTGGAATTTATCCCAATATAACAGTTCACAAAATCATATATAATCTCTCTAGATATAGTTTCTTTATATACAAATATAGATACAAAATTAGCGATAGAGATCATAAGAGAAAAATGGCATGAAATACAAAATCACACAACACTAACCTTGGAAGAGTTTTTGAAAGGAATTGAACTATGTTTAACCTCAACATACTTTCAATATGAAAATAAATACTACTCACAAATATTCGGAATTGCAATGGGATCTCCAATTACTGCAACAGTAGCAAATCTGGTTATGGAGTATGTTGAAAAAAAAAATCATCAAATCACTAACATTCAAACCAATATTCTTCAAACGATATGTAGCATTGTTTAACCTGTATCCCTATTGACAAAGTTGATGAATTCTAGAAAAAATTTAATAAATATCATCCTAGATTGAAATTTACAATAGAAAAGAAATAGAAAACAAATAAACTTTTCAAACAACAATAATACACGACAATACTGGAAAAAATTTCCACAAACTGGTTTATTAAACCAAATGCATCAAATCGTTACACTAACTATTTGTCAAAGCGCACCCCTCAGTTACAAAAAAAATGTTATTCAAAATTTAACAGACAGAGCTATAAAGCTTGCTCACCCAAAATTCAGGAAAAATAATATAGAAATAATCAAGAATATATTAAAAGAAAATAATTACCCCAGCCACTTTGCAGAAAAACAATAAAAAAACAGATACATGCGATCTACAATAAAAATGATAATGAAGTAAAGAAACAACAACATACATACCTTTACCATACATAGACAAACTATCAGATAAAATTAATAAAACAATGGAAAACACAACATAACTATTGCACATCGACTGAAAATACGAACAAAACCATTTATTCAAAATTAAACCAGAAACCAAAAACAAAACAAACTCATACAGTATATAGAATACCATGTAAGAGACTGTCAAAGTACCTATATAGGTCAAACAAAACAATATTTGCAGAAACAGTACAAGCCCACAAATATTCAAAACCGACATTACAGCCTTATCAAAACACGAAAAGAAAATCAACATAAGTTTAACACCAACAACGTTGAAATTTTGACCAAAGAAAGGAATCCAAGAGTAAGAACATTCCTTGAAATGATACATATTAAAAAAGACCCCAAATAGCATTAACAATAGAAATGATATCAAAAACTTAAGCAAGATTTATAACAACCTCTTTTAACTACGTTTAAAGTAATAATAATGAAAACTGATATTTACATGCTGCAAAAAAAATAAAGTCCGGCACATATATTAGAACTCAATATAAACATTCAAATGTACCAACATATGAAGAGGATAAACATGCATGAAAAATAAACAAACCATTCCGATCCTTCGACTGAGGTCACACTCCCACAATAACCTTGTTCAATCGCGACTAAAACTCAAATAAAATAATTTGTAAGTGAATACTCATAAATGTTACAAATATTTATATTGAGTTAAATAACATGTTATATTTCGAACCATATGTTTTTCAAGAATTATTTTAGTGCATACATTTCAATATTGTATTAAGTTAAATGTCTCAAACTCCATATTTTTAATTTTAGTGTTTTAACCTGATGATGACAAATACCATGTCGAAACGTCGTTAAGGAAAATTATATGAATTGACTGAATCAGACCTTTATTCCGAGAATTTGAAGAAAATATATATGTGGTCAAGAAACTAAAGAAAAAATATATATATATATATATATATATATATACAGTATCGGAAAGTATTTAGCGGTCAGCTCAGGACGTCAGTATCATACCAGCAGCAGTCGGGAGAATGTGCAATGAAGAAGAATTATTGACGATAATTTCACTTCAGATAATTTGAACAAATTAAACTGAACATTGATTCAATTTAATCTGTCGGACGACAGGTAGATCAAAATATATTTGGTGACGTGGGGCCGCGAAAACAAAAGAAAATACTCAAACATAAACAAAAGCAAACGATATTTCTGTAAGACAATAAAAACAAAAAACTTATTTCTAACAGAAAAACAATTATTTCTTGAATGGAGAGAAAAAAAATATTTACAAGAAAAGATAAACCAAATTAAATATTTTGTGTACGGAATTATTTTATTAAATGTTCGAACAAACCACCATTTTGGGCCAAACAATAGCCGAATCTATTGTACTTTCTCTGCGGTTGTGTAAATAGGCGGCATGTTTCAAAAGGAAATAATTGTCACGATCTTGTGTTTTCGCAACCACGGCTCGGCAAGCTGGGCGCTGTGTCACATTGCCAACTGGTCAGTTAATACGTCGGGTGGGGTAGCAGGAGGGGCGCACAGCAGTGCGTCTCTCTTGTTCATGTGGTATTATCATATCATTGCGTTCCTTGTTGCTCGTGTAGATTTCTGTCTATACCCCAGATAAAATGTTTCCGATACTGTATATATATATATATATATATATATATATATATATATATAGATAAAAGGTACCTTGTCACCTCAAAAACGCAAATTCAAACAACATTGTCACCTCCGATTATTTCGGCCAGATCATCATATCAAAAATTTGTCTGTCTGGAGGTCACTAGGTCCCTTTTCTACACATTCAAAAAGTTTTTGGTTCAACCGTATATCACTGGCGCTAGCGTCGCATTCATTTGAGGTTTCATTTTTGACGCTGTCACCTCCGTCAATCAGCGCGTTCGTTGCTGCCGTGAAAATATTTTCAATGCATTATGAACGTTCCACCAAAAATAGAGGGCTTATGATAATCGCAGTAAAATACGGATGAAGTTATTTTCGTATGAGTAAATGCCACCGACATTTTCAATCATTTTTAAATGTCATCGAATGAGATTCGGACCCAGATAAAATGGAAATGACGAACTGTAAAACACTCGAAACCCTGATTTTTTCTATAAAATGTAGAGTCAATTTATGAGTTCCATTGAATTGGATGAGATCTACCTACAATTAGACTATAAATGGAAACTGATCACTCCAGGATCAATTTCCAGAAAAATATAAATTATGTACATGCCACCGGTATTCTCAGTTGAGTGAATAAAAGTCGGAGAGTGAATAATTCAAAGAAGGTTCGTGAAAATACGTTCCTCAGGTTTCAAGCCACGAACAAACCAAAAAACATGTTAGTTTAAAAAAATGTACTGGCAATACTTAATTGTTGCTTTTGATAAGAATGTGGTTGAAATCATGTCATTCATTTCTGGAACACCCTACAGTACGCTATAAAATTCGTCATATATGACCATAATGATAGTTTTCGTGATCACATAGGCATACTTTCCGAACAAATAACAAAGCTTTATATCCCAATTCATTGTTTTCCAATAAAAATAAAATATCAATGTCCCAGACATTATTAATGAAAATGGCTCAAACTATTTTTTTTTTTCAACACTAAGGCACAGCGTAGTTACCTCGATTATATTTCGTGTCTTCTAATTTTCAAATCGAAACAATTGACCTCATTCATAAACTGATGGTTTTACCCTATGACTTTCAATCAAACTGCTTATGAAATGAAATTGGGAAACTGTGATTAACTCATGATCATTGTTTTAGTTCATTTCGAATTTTGCACTGCTCTTCAGTTTACTACGTCCATTCTATGTTGTAATAAGTGTCATTCCCTTCTGATAAATATTCCATTATTTGAAGTGTAACATTTAAATCGAGTTTTTCCGAAAATATGTATAAAATCAGATTTGGAATCATCTGCGACTGAAAGACATACTTTAGTCACTACCCTTCATAGTTCAAGATAACCTATTGGAAGGTATTCATGTTAAAAACAGAAACATTCTCAATTGAAAAATATGATTTTTCCGGAAATGGCAAAATCTACGATAAAAATGAAGCTATTTTTTGGTAATATTCAATAATAGGTTGAGACAACTAATGACGAGCACCCCAGGTTTTAAATTATATTAAAAAAATTACATTAAAAATTATTTTTTACTTTTTTGTTCATGTTGAAATAAAAGCGTATATTTCAGTTTTCCAATTGGATCTACTGATGATCGTGCTTGATTCTCAAAATGGCTGAAAATTTTCATAGTAATCAGACGTTTAGAAGTGAGTGAAAATTGAGTTGAAAGATTTGATAACATACATCAGTGCGGCTTTTTATAGATAGATAGATAGATAGATCTTTATTTAACTATGTTATGTTAAAAAACATTTGTAGCAAGTCAGGTGGCAAATAAATAAATACAGAAAATAATAATGTACAAATTTACAATTAAAATACAATAACAATAAAAATAAAATAATGCGTGTACACATATGTAGACATTACGATATACCATACACATAGTATGCTGTTAAGATAGTTGGATCAAATCACATCCCGGGTGGGTCAGCCATGTACTCAGCGATAGTGTAGTAACACTTTTTCTGCAGTATCACTTTGATAGAGTTTTTAAACGTAACTTGGTTTTTGTTTTTTAGTGTAGTAGGAAGTATATTGTAAAGATCAACATTTATTGTATTTAAATCTTTGAGACCTGATCAGATTCGCGTTGCGTGTATTATAGTCATGGTAATTTGAGTTAGTCAGGAGTTTTTTTTATTTTCATGAATCTCGAGCAAAGTCTGATAAATGAACAGAGTTTGTAGAGGCATAATACTGAGTTGGCAGAATAATGGCCGACAAGAATCACTATAACCCGCACCACAGATTATTCTAATGGATTGCTTTTGAATTTTAAACACTTTTTCAGAGTGAGAGGAATATCCCCCCCTATTAACTTTTGAACGGTTCGACGTAGAACAATTGGACGAAAACCATTTTGAATGATATCACAGATACTACTTTTTGACATGAAAGACATTGTGATTGATCGATAGATGGCGCGGAGGGGTACATCAACTTGACATTTTTAAGCATGGGGGAGTCAAGTGGCACATCGTTGAAAAGATAACGCAATTCTCTTTTCAACCATCTAGTTTTTCCTTTTATTTCGCCAATACGTTTTTTTTACAATATGCATTTGAAATCTTAAGTATAACAAAATTTGAAATTCATGTTGTAAAAAAATAATTGATAAAATAAAAAAAAAATTTATGGTTGAAAAGAGAACAATATTCCACTCGAGCACCTATGCTATTTGAAATTTTAAAATTGATGTGCTCCGTGCCATCTATCAACATCTATCAAGCAATCACGATGTCTTCTATTTCAAAGAGTAGTATCGGTGATATCATTCAAAATAGTTTTGGTCCCGTTGTTCTATGTCAAACCGTTCAGAAGTTAACACCCGCAATTGTGATTCGGTAGAACAACCATAGTTGAAAAAAAAACTGAATTACTTTTTCAACGATGTGCAACTCGACCTATATACCTTTCGAAATTTTCAAGTTGATGCGCCCACAGCGCCCTCTGTCAAGTAATTGTAATGTATCTTCTCTCAAAAGTAGGACCGGTAATACCATTCAATATATTTCATGTCCTCATTGTTTCACATCAAACCGTTCAAAAGTTATCGAGGTAAGGGTACCATTCGATCTGCACGTATAGTTGACATTTCAAATGCATATCGTAAAAAAACGTTATTGTACCCCCCCCCGCGCCATCTATCGCAATTACAATGTCTTTAATTTAAAAAAAGTCGGTGATAACATTCAAAACGGTTTTTTGTCCCATTGTTCTATGTCGAACCGTTCAAAAGTTAACAGGGTTAATAGCCGTACTGTATAATACATACATAGTTACAGGTCAAGCTGATATCACATTTTATAAGTAGTGCGGCGCAACCCCATGTCACGTGTGCCGTTATATGCCCCCTTAGTTTTATTGCGGGGCTTCATTGAACACCTGAAGGAGTACAAAAAAAAATGATCACATAGTCCAGACCATGGTCGTTTGGTTGCCATATTGAAAAATATCCGCTGACTGCTACATTTTCTTCAAGAATATCTGCGTATTCACACATATTGTTTTTTTTTCAAATACAAAATAGCGAACGGCTTTAAGAAAAATTTGCTTTATTTCAATAATAATTAGTATAAAGGGTTTTTTGCGTCGCTGATTACGAATTTGTAATCAATTTCCAAAAAAAAACAAGGTGTCCGATTTAATATGGTGGTCAGCTTTAAAAAAAACTCGCTTGATCTTAACGAAAATTAGTGTAACCCCTCGGGTCGCTGATTATAAAATATACTTTTAGCTCTTGAAATCCAATTTTTTACTTGTATCTAAAAATACGCCATTGCACAGTGGTCTCAAATCGTCAAAAGCTAGCCAAATATCGAAAACTAAAGTTTTCGGTTCGTCATAAAATTCAACAAAATCCCGTATTCTGCATTGAGCGCGAAAATGGACGATATTGTTGACTTTTGTATGTTGGGAAAACATTATTGAATCAAAATATCCAAGAGTTGGATACTAATTTTCGTTAAGATTAATAGAGTTTTTTTAAGCTGACCACCAAAAGATCAGCCTGCTTGTATTTTCAGAAAATGATAACAAATTCGTAATCAGCGACACAAAAAACCCTTTATACTAATTATTGTTGAAATCAAGGACATTTTTCTAAAAGCCGTTCGCCAAACTGAGTCAGCCATTTTGTATTTGGGAAAAGAAATCACAAATTTTGTATTCAGCGTCCCGAGAAACCTCTTTACACTAATTTTCGTAGGGATCAAGCGAGTTTTTCGAAAAGCTGTCCGCCACATTGGATCAGCCATCATGTATTTTCGAAAAATTATAACAAAATCCTTATTTACGACCCAAAAAACACTCAAATACAAAGTGTCAAGTAGATTAACCAATAGCTTGACTTTTGGAAAGCTTTTTACGATTTGCGACCACTGTGCAATTTTTAAGTTATGCTATACTTCAGAAACTACGTAATTTAATAAAAAATGTGCAATTACCAAATTTATTTGCCTTCGAAAATTTTAAAAATTAAAATCGGACCACTGGATATGAAGATATAATTAAAGAATAATTTTTTTGCAATTTCGCGGCCATTTTTCAATATGGCGAACAAACGACCCGACCAGTATCTGGATCATGTGACCAATTTTTTGTATCCTC
The DNA here is from genome assembly GCA_018342105.1 of Gonioctena quinquepunctata. NCBI lineage: Eukaryota > Metazoa > Arthropoda > Insecta > Coleoptera > Chrysomelidae > Gonioctena > Gonioctena quinquepunctata. The sequence continues at coordinate 76,372 of JAFIRS010002429.1, forward strand.
CTATAGGTGTTTAATAAAGACCCGCCAGAAAACGTAGGAGACATATAACAGCACACGTGACATGGGGTAGCTCCTGGACTAAAAGTGTTTATATTATGGGAAATATTTCAGTGAACGGTCAGATTCCACATGTTTCCACAGAAATTAGTTATTCTATGATGTTGTCATCAAAAGAGACGAAAATCGTACCAAAGAATTCACAAACAAAATTTATTTGAAAAATGTTTTTGTTCTTTACATGTTCTATTATTAGTATAATTGAAATAGATGTACCTACCTCTCCCTGTGAGACCCTGTATAAAGTTTCCGAAAATTCGATCAAATTGATGGAAAATATGTTATTTCAATGCGGCCAAATGATCAGGAATGATATGAATCTCAAAAACAGAAACTCCCACGTCGTTGTCACCTCATATATAACGTTAGGGCCTCCGTCTTCGGAGGTGACAACTTTTCACTTATCTATAGAAAAAAAAACGACCATACCATTACTGGCTTACTGACGCATTCGTTACGTTTTCATTGTTCAACCAGCAATTTAGTTGTCACTTCCCAAAATTGGAAACAATATCGGTGTAAAATATTTGCCACTTTCATTTGGATAAAAGTTTTTCGGGCTATTCGTTGTGAGCAAGACTGGTAATGCCCTCTAGTGACTCGATAGCTGAAGTTTTCCTGGTTTATTTCAGTACTCATTGTGCAACAATTTCAATTTTTTAACAATTTCTAAATAATCCAGGTACCACGATGTAACAATTTTGTGCTCAATATTAGTTCCTGATGAATCGGAAGTTTTTTCTGTCAAAAAAAAATAAGTAAATGATAAAAAAAATGTGTATTGATATGGAAGTTTTGGAGGTTATGCATGTCAAGTTATAGATATTTTGAATATCATAAAGTAATCCTACTTCTGTGTACTTTTAGGTACGGCAAGTAATGTGCTTGCTCGTTAGTTTATTAAGATCGAAGGTTCATAAGGTCTTGAGAACATAAAAAAGTGAGGGCACCAAAAGTAGTTTAACAAATTAAAAAACTACCCATATAACCCTGACTAGGGAAACCACTAAATAACATCAGATTCAACCAAAACTATCTAATGGAATTATCAAATAATATAATAATCACAAAAGGAATGAAGTTCACAATTTTAGTTCAATATGGAATCCCACTTTTACCCTTGCACGGATGTGAAAACGTTGAACGGTCCCTAAATAATACTAACCCCTTCAACACTCTCTAACACGTACAATTGTCAACAAAATATTGCGTATTGCTTATACAGTACAAGTTCACTCTTAGTACTTAAAGTGCATTACATTCAATATTAGTTCACATTACTTTTGTAACCGAAACCAGTTCGTGAAAATTATAACACAAATCCTCTGCGAGGTACTTCGTCCTGATGGAATGCCAGTGTATGATAGACAAACATCAAAAGTATCTCTGTTCCCTGTTCATAAGGCTGATTAGTTTACATTACAACACCGTCCAGGCGTTCCCGAACTCGCAGCTTGAGTCGCTATTTGCTTTTTATCACCGGCTCAAGACCGTGTCCCACGGAATTTGGTTATACTTTTACGGTCCACTTCTAGACAATCAAATGGAAAACGGAAAACATCTGAAATATTTATCGAATGAAAACCTCATGTCCCGGAATTAGAGATTGAAATATCGTGGAATAACAGAACACTTATCTCTTGACTGCAGCTTATGCGATGCAGTTGGAAATGTAGATATAAAATTTACACGTACTATTTTCGGTACTATTTTTGCAATCCACTAAACAGCAATAGCGAGGGCTCATTGTTATTATATGTAGGTTGTGATACTACCCAACCGTGACCGTTGCCACTACGATTAGCAGGATTATTACCTACTCCTGCCACCATGGGCGCTGTCATAGTTTTCATCTATCCCCTCCAGCCTAATGCACACAGTGAATACAGGCTGTTGCGAATTCGCATCGGTTGAATGGGGTAGCCAAGTTAAGGAGTTTCAGAAAGAAACTCCTGCTGAATGAAATTTCCAAAAATTCCGTTACCATTTTTATTTTATTTTTCTAGTCTATTATTGGAGATATGCAGAAACGGAAAGTACTCTGTCATTACCCTTTTCAAAGACTTACAAAATGTTTCCAAATTTCAAAATCAAGGTTACGTTTTCTTATGCCGTTTGTATGAGATGATTCGTTAATGAGTTCAATTATTATTTAGAATCTAAGAGAGTTGTGTTTATTGGACGTTGTCAAGAAAACTGTCAACAATTTTCGTTTATGTAAAGTTACAGTCCACATTAAAATAATTCAAAAGCAAGAATACAACTATCAATCCTTAACATGGTCCAGTCGAACCGAATTGAATCAAGTGATTGAAGTGTTAAACGGATAAATAACAATTCAACTAAACTTCGACATTTTTGAGTACGAAGTGCAAAGAAGCGTCGCTGGCAGGTAGTGGTACCTCAAGTGACCAAACGAATAACTACAGCCTGTAAAGGAAACTAGCTGACAGCAATACAGTTCGGACGATTGGAGGAAGGACAAGAAATACAGCTGATAACCCGCAACAACTTATGAGAATAAATGTGAGTCCTTTCCAATTTGCCATCTGTGTTCGTACAAATCACTTATCCTAACCTATTCCTTTTCATTCTCTGTAAGCCTAAGACACTTTAGATGAGTCAGGAAGAAGTAACATCGTTAAATAGAAAGCGCGGTTTTGTTAAAGGACGCCAAACTCTTTTCAAGAACTATTTGTTAGATCTCAAAAATCGAATATCGACTGAAGGCATTGAAAAAATAGAGAGGAAATAAATTGTGGGTTTAGAAAGCCGCTTAGAAAGGAATGTAGAGTTGATGAAGGATTTAATGAACTTCAGGATGCCCTCGAAAATATGTCTGATGACGTGGATGAAATTCTTAACGAGCAAACAGAATTTGAAAATGTATATCACGATTTGAATTCGGAAGCAAAAATCATTCTCGAAACCTATCATGCATCCACAATGATACAGGATCTTCCTGATATTCATTTAAATTCCTCCAATCAAAATCAAACTTCGTTAAAAGGTATAAAATTACCACAAATCGAGCTTCCAAAATTCTCGGGTGACTATGAAAATTGGTTAGAATTCCGGGATACCTTCGAATCATTGATACATGCAAATGATGGGATTTCAAAAATTCAGAAGTTTCATTATTTGAGAGCGGCATTATCTTCAGGGGCGGCTCAGGTGATACGCAGTATAGAATTCGCCTCTGAAAATTACGAATTGGCCTGGGACACCTTATGCAATCGATATGATAACCGAAGTATTTTAGTGCACAATCATGTCAAATCTCTTTTTGAATTACCAGTTCTAGGTGGCGAATCGGCAAGCGAGTTAAGAAAAATGTTAGATACAATATCGAAACATGTGCGCTCGTTCAAACTTTGAAACAGCCAACAGAGTATTGGGATACACTGCTCATTTTCATTTTAAGTCAGAAATTAGATAAAAAGACAGCTCGTGAATGGGAAGAGTGGAGAACCAATAGTCTGGGGGCAAACGAATTCAAAGGTAATAGCAATATAACTAATAGTCAGGTTGCTTCGGGTGTCAATCCGAAAAGTCTTGAGAAAGATGAACTACCATCCTTGGGAAGACTTTAAACGTTTTCTGAAACAGAGGGCAGATCTTTTGGAAACATTAGAGTTATCCAAACATACGAAATTTGAGGAATCCAAATTATTAAAAAATCAAAACCCCAAACGAATTCTGTAAAAATAGTCATTTCTTACAAAACTGTCCTGAATTCGGAAAGCTTGCAACTCAGTTGAGAATAGAAAAGGTAAAACAACTCAAACTATGTTTCAATTGTTTGAGACGTAACCGTAACGTAATCAAACGAAAGCCTGTCATGCGAGTTTATGCAAAAAATGTAATCATACTCTTTTGCATTTAGAAAAAATTCAACCGGTAGAAGTGGAAAGGTCACCACAGATTGAATCGTTGGGTGAACAATCTCTTGTAGCTCATTCTGCTAATGATATTTTCACTACTGTAAATGATAATAATGTGTTATTACAAACAGCTTTAATTGAAGTAGTGACACCATCAGGGGCTGCACACGTCTGCAGAGCCCTTCTAGATGGTGCCAGTCAAAGCAACCTAATAACGACCGAATATTGTGACAGACTTGGGATAAATAAACTTGAAATACTTTCAGCAATAGTGGGAATAGGTCAAAATATAAATGTCAAATTCAAATCAAATCATGTCATAATGCATTTGAAACAAATCTTATGTGCTTGGTGATCCCGCATATCAGTGGAAAATATCCATCCTATAATATAAATGTTTCATCCTGGAATATACCAAACAATATCAGATTGGCAGATCCCACCTTTAATAAACCGGGTAATATTGACATGCTCATCGGGGGAGGATTATATTTGAATTTGTTGTGTATAGGGCAAATTTCACTCGGATACAATCTTCCAACGTTACAAAAAACCAAATTTGGTTGGGTTTTGGGTGGAAATATGCCATCTAGCATGAATCCTTCAGTAAATCGATGTCATCTGACGAAAAATCAAGATATTCACTCTCAGCTTGCAAAATTTTGGGAAATTGAGGAACCACCACATGAATCTCCAATTTTATCTATTGATGAATTACGTTGTGAAGAAATATTTCACAAAACTACAAAGAGAAATGATGATGGGCGGTTTGTGGTGACAATTCCTTTGAAGGATTCTCCTGCTCTTTTGGGAGACTCAAAGCTAAGGTCTTTGAATCGGTTTCATTATTTAGAAAATAAACTTAATAAAAATCCCAATTTGAAAAAATTATATACTGATTTCCTAAATGAATATAAGACATTGGGACATATGGTATCTGTAGACGAAGAAGATGATTCATTTAACTATTATTTTCCCATCATTGTGTTTCAAATGAAACAAGCCAAACTACAAAGCTTCGAGTAGTTTTCGATGGGTCGGCCAAATCCACAACAAACGTTTCGTTCAATGATCTCCAATATATCGGTCCCAACATACAAGATGATTTGGTATCATTGGTGTTGAGGTTCAGGCAATATAATATTGTCATAAGCGCGGATATCACAAAAATGTACCGCCAAATACTGATCGAACCAACACAAAGACAACTACAAAGAATCTTGTGGCGATCGGAACCTACGGAAAAAATTCAGACTTACGAATTACAAACCGTTACATACGGTACCGCGTCTGCTCCCTTTCTGGCAATGCGTTGTCTCAGGCAGGTAGGTTTAGATAATAATAATAATAATAATAATAATAATAATAATAATAATAATAATAATAATTTTATTTCAGCAATTAACTTGTGAAAAAAATACAGGAAAATTGTGAAAAATTCAAAGGGTGAGAGTATATACACGTAATATAACAGCCAAGTCATTTGATTCAAGAAATTGTTATCTTCACATATTCACATATTTACACACGTAAGTACACATTTATTCGCACATACATGAAAAGCATATGGACTACATATTACATTTAAAATTAAGTTTCCTAATTAAAAAATTCTTCTATGGTGTAGCAGTTTTTGCGAAGTAAGTGTTTTTTCAGGAGATTTTTGAAAATTGATAAAGAAGCTGCATTCTTTATGTGATCTGCCAGAGAATTATAGCATTTGCATCCAATATATTCAAAAAAAATTGATACCGAACGGTAGTATGCCTGTGGGGTAAAATAAGGTTTTTTTGTCTGGTATCATGTTCATGGTGTGGTCTGATGGCATTATAAGTAGCCTTATTTTTGAAAATGAAACAACACGCTTCGAGGATATATGTGCTCATAACAGTCAGAATATTAAATTTTTTGAAGATCTCTCTGCATGACTCTCTTCTACTTACTTTTGCAATTATTCTGATTGCGTATTTTTGTAATAAAAACACCCTTTGTACCGAAGAGCTTCCTCCCCAGTTTAAAATTCCGTATCTCATATGAGAATGGAAATGGGCAAAGTATAAAGGCAGAAGGATATTTTTACTGCAATGACTCGACATAAACTTGAGTGCATAACATCATTTCCTAAGTTTGCCGCAGAGAATGTCAATATGTGAAACCCATAAAAGTTTTGAATCAAAGGTAATTCCTAGCATTTTGATAGATTCAGAAGAAGACACTACGTCATTTGTATTTTCAAACAACAAAAGCTGGTTTTGTTCCCGACTATTTGGACGAAACATTAGGGCATTGGTCTTTGACTTATTAATTATTAAATGGTTTTTGTCTGACCAAGTTATCACTTTGGCATAGGTAGTCTCAGCCAATAATTTTAATGATACTAAATCCTCTTCTATGATTAAAATGGTTGTGTCGTCTGCATAACATGTTGTAATAATTTTATTGTGTTCGTTCAGGTATATGAGATCATTGGCAAATACTATAAATAGAAGGGGGCCTAATATTGATCCTTGAGGGACACCTTGCGTAATGCCTAAGGGATTACTGATATTGTTATTTATTTTAACAATTTGCTGTCTGCCAGTTAAGTAGGATTCTAGCAGGCTATGTGGTGTTCCCCTCAGTCCATACCTTGACAATTTTGATAATAGAATCTCATGACTAACACAGTCAAAGGCTTTGGAAAAGTCTATGAAGAGACCCATAACATATTTTTTATTATCAAGAGATTGAATTATTTTGTTTTGGAATTCACATAAGGCTGTCTCGGTACTTTTTTTTGCTGTAAAACCATGTTGCGAGGATGATAATAACTTGTTTGATGTGAAGAAACTGGTTAATTGAAATTTAATATTCAATTCATATAACTTAGATATGCTGGCTAACACACTTATAGGTCTATAGTTGTTGAGGTCATTGTTATCTCCTTTTTTAAAGATGGGTGTTACTCTTGCTATTTTTAAATTTCTGGAAAAACACCTTTTTCTGTAGATAGGTTTATAAGATAAGTTAGTGGATGGGATAATTCATTTTGACATTGTTTAAGTAGTTTGTTAGATATATTGTCAATACCACAAGAGTTAGAGTTTTTTAGACCATTAATTATACTTATTACGTCATTTTCTGTAATCGGGTGCATGAAGAAACTATTTGGATTATTGTCAATTTTTTTATGTATGAATTTCCAGTCACACTTGTTGTTTATCAGTGGTTTGGTGAAATGTATGTTAAATTTATTGGATAACTCTGTCTCATTCAAAGATTTGTCATTTTCCGTTATTACTAGTTTACTATTATTTGCTGAGGATTTCTTTTGCAGGTTATTGATAATATTCCAAGTTGTTTTCGACTTGTTATCAGAGGTTGAAATCAAATTGTCGTAGTATGACTTGGATGCTACCTGTAGCCCCTGCTGATATTCTCGGTTTAAAAAACTACTTATTTCCCTGAAACGAGGATCATGTTGGGCTAGACTATTATAAAGAGATACACTGTTTTTAAGTTTAACTAGCGGAGGTGTCATAATATACTTGGTTGCTTGTTTCTTTTTATCACCTCTTTGGTGTACCTTTTCATTCGGGAATGAGATCTCGAAATAGTGTAACATGACATCTGCAAATGCTTGGTAGGCTAAGTTGGGACAAGACTGAATATAGATATCATTCCAGTTTTCATTCCGTAAATAATTTTTGAACATATTGATGTTCTCATCTGAGAAGTTTCGTTTGTAATAAAATGGTTTAAATGCCATGTTCTCTGGCAGCTCATCCAGGAGCAGGTCAAGAAATTGGGAGTAGTGGTCTGAGAGATGCATATTAACTACTGCTACACTATAGGGATTTATAGTCTTAATTAGGAAATTATCAATACATGTTGCTGAGTTGCCTTTAACTCTTGTCGGGATTTTCAATGTGACATTGACATCAAAACATGATAATAAGTCTTCGAGTAATATACAATACGTTGTATGAGAAATGAAGTTAATGTTGAAGTCGCCTCCAATAATTACTGTCATTTTTGGTGAACATATTTTACTTAAGACATCACTTAGTAGTCCCAGAAAATCATAAAAATCTCCATCAGGAGGCCGATAAATAACAATACAAATTATTTTATGTGCAACTATTTTTATGGCATAAATTTCTAAGATACCTTCTTTACAGCAATCATCTAAATCATACCTCTCTACAACTCCTTGAAAATCATCAAGTTTATAGATTGCAACTCCACCATGAGTCTTTTCTTTTCTAGAAAACGCGTTACAAAGGGTGAATCTACTTAATTTAAAGCTGTCAATCGACTCTTGCGACTGCCAGTGTTCAGATATAAGCAAAAAATCACAATTCTTGTCATTTTCAAAAATATTATTTAAACGTAGCGTTTTGTTACTGATACACTGGATATTCTGGTGACAAAAGGTGATTTTGGACTTTTTAGCATCAGTTACAGATTGAATTTTTCCTACAGGTTTATTGTTTGTTCTTGAGAATGATCTAAAAAAGAAGATGAAACTGATTCTTTGGTATTTAATGAAACTGATTCTATGGTATTTAATTCTGTTATTTCTATTGTATTAAGGGCAAATTTTTGTTGGTTTCTTGCTGTGAATTCCATATTTTTCTTTAGTTTTTCCATGAGTTCAAATTTGCTGCCTTTTTGTTTTCTGTCAGTAAGAAATGTTATCGAGCAGTTTCTATTGAATTGTTTGAATATCTTTATTTTTTTGAAAATAAGCCTATTGATATTTTTATCATGGTAGTCGTTACATTCTGATACAATAAAAAGATTTGCAAATTTTCCAAGACCTAGCACGTTATTCAGAAATAGTTGTAGAGTTCTGTTATTGCTTATGTTTTTTGTGTTAAACATAATAATTATTGTATCCGCCTGACCATATTCTATTGTTTCAGAGAAAATATTTTCAGTTAACTAACAAAGTTCCATGTCCTTTCTTATATTCGCGTTTATCTTAGATGTATATTGGTCTATAATTTGTGTGATGGCTCTTGGGAATCCCGTATCATACTGGTCACCACAGATATAAATTTTTTTGTGAAATCTTGTTTGACTTTGAATGGTGTTATTCACATCTTCACTATTTGTAGTACTGGTATTATTTTGTTGTTGAGGAATTTCAGTTGTGATATTTGCTGTTTCCACTTCTACGAAAATACTTGTTGAGTTTCTATCTTCTTGAGTCAAGTTTTCCTGTCATCTAGTATTGGAATGTCTACGCCACTGGTGAAAGGAGGATCCGTCATTGTCGATAAATTTTTTTGTTTTCTATCTTCTCCCTTTTTTTTTTTTAGTTCCTTGATTTTAACTTCCATTTCTTCATGTGTTTTTTTTGCTTTTCTAGCAGTGAATTTCTTTCTCTCAGCTTCTAATGCCTGCTGTATTGCAATTTGGTTTTCATCTTTCAGTTTTTGTATGTACTTGTCTTTTAGAGATCCATCTTCGGCAAGTTCGTTTATTGTTTTTTCTAGTATGCTGTTTTCTTCTTCATGTTCTTCCTCGATGTTCTCTCGGCAACAGATTATTTTATTGTCTTTAACAAATGTAACTTTTTTCTTCCATTGTTGCTGCAGACAGCTTTTATGAAACACACTAGAACACTTTGTGCACACATAATGCACAAAAGGTTTTTGTTTACAACACTTGTAGTTCATTTTCGGGTGCGAAATTAAAAACACGTCTTGCTCGTGTGGAATACCCGATATACCGATAATATAGTTAATTATCCAAAGGCCTCTCAGGTTATTATGAATGATTTTTACATGCACGATTTGTTATCGGGAACAAATACAGTCAGCGAAGCATTAAGTCTTTGTAAGGATATCACATCCCTCCTAAAATCTGCTGGATTTGAACTACAAAAATGTAGTTCAAATAGCGACGAGATTCTAAAGGCGATCTCTTCTGATAATGTTCGTGCAAATTTCCTAAAAATTGGGGAAAAGGAGAAAACAAAAACGTTAGGGCTATATTGGTCATGTACAGATGATAAATTAATGTATAATATCAACATAAAATCAAGCTCTACCTCCATAACCAAGAGAACTATCCTTTCAGAAATTAGTCAAATTTTTGACCCTTTAGGTCTACTGAGTCCATGCATCATAATAGCTAAAATGATGATAAAATCTTTATGGATGAAAAAAATAACTTGGGACGAATCATTATCGTCCGATATAGAATCAAAATGGAAACATTTTAAGGTTTATCTTGCAAAACTTAATGATTTGAAAATACCTCGATGTATCCTTGGATTAAATACCAATCGAGTGGAAATTCATGGATTCGCAGATGCCTCAATCGAAGCTTACGGCGTTTGCGCATATCTTCGAAGCATTGTCGACGGCGGGAATATTCTGGTACGTCTTTTATATTCAAAGAGTAAAGTGGCTCCAGTGAAAATTGTGTCTATTCCGAGATTAGAACTCTGCGCGGCGCTAGTTCTATCTAAAATAATAAACAAACTTAAAACGTCAATGACACTAACTGTAGATGAATATTTCCTCTGGAGTGACTCAACAATATGTCTTTGCTGGATAAATACATCACCTAATAAACTGCAAACATTTGTGGGGAATAGGGTTTCAAAAATTCAGGCGCTAACAGATATACAAATATGGCATCATGTGAGATCAGGCGATAACCCTGCCGATTTGTTATCTCGTGGGGTAGACCCCAGATATCTTGAAGAGACGAAGTTATGGTGGGTGGGACCATCATGGTTATCTCAAGGTCGTGATACTTGGCCTGAATCTACTTTTCAAGTGCCGGCAGAGGTACCAGAAATGAAAACGAATATTTTTATTTTGAAAATTGAACATAATGAATTGTTCCCATTCTACAAATTTTCCTCATTACAAAGGGCAAAAAGGGTACTTGGTTACTGTTTTCGGTTCATAAATAATTGTAAACTCAAGGTTAAGACAAGAGGTCCCTTAACAGTCAATGAACTGGAATGTTCTTTGAACGTTCTGGTACGAATATCACAGCAAGAAAGCTTTCCTGAAGAAATGCTTAAAATAAAAAATAATAAATCTATTAAATCTACAAGCATCTTCAGTTTGAACGCATTCATTGATTCATTCGGAATCTTACGAGTCGGAGGTAGGTTACAACTTTCTCCATATTCTTATGAAAAGAAGCATCCCGCTCTTTTGTCAGGAAAACACCATTTTACAAAATTAATTTTCCTAAGTGAACATCAAGGTCTTCTGCATGCAGGAGCACAGTTAATTTTGAGTTCCATACGAAATAAATATTGGCCACTAGGTGGTCGAAATTTAGCACGGAAGACGGTGCACGAATGCGTAAGGTGTTTAAGGTTCAATACTAAGCAACAAGCTCCTTTGATGGGTGCTCTACCTGCAGCTCGCGTATCACCTTCTTTCCCGTTTCAAACTGTAGGCGTAGATTATGCAGGGCCATTTTTATGTAAGGACAAACTCGGCAGGGGTAACAACACATTGAAATGTTACTTAGCATTATTCATCTGTTTTGCTACCAAGGCAGTTCACTTAGAACTAGTAAGTGCTCTAACAACCGAAGCATTTTTTGCAGCGTTTCGTCGTTTCATAGCTTGACGAGGAAAACCTTCTGATATTTTTTCAGATAACGGTACCAATTTTATTGGAGCGAATAATGAGTTAAAGGAACTGGGAGAATTTCTGAACATTCATTCTACCCATATTACAGAAAAAATTGCAAACCACGGGGTTAACTGGCATTTCATACCAGCTTATTCGCCTCATTTTGGGGGAATTTGGGAAGCAGGAGTTAAATGTTGTAAATCGCACTTGAAAAGAGTTTTGGGTAATGCTCCATTAACGTTCGAACATTTCTATACAGTTCTTACAGAGATTGAAGCTGTTCTCAATTCGAGACCCCTTACTCCCATCTCTTCCGATCCCAATGATTTCACATCCTTGACTCCATCACATTTTCTCATTGGCAAGTCGATGACCTCTTTACCAGATCCCGACTTGACGTCATTCAAGGAATCTCATCTGTCCTATTTTCAACGCATTCAACAATTAAAACAACATTTCTGGTTGCGGTGGTCTCAAGAGTACATCGCAGAGCTACAAACAAGAATAAAATGGCGAGACAATCACCATGTCTCAAAACCAGGGGCGTTAGTTCTGATCAAGGATGATCGAGCACCACCTTTGAAATGGTTACTGGGAAGAATAACCACACTTCATCCCGGCATCGATGGTACAGCGAGAGTGGCGACAATCAACACTACACAAGGTCTCCTCAAGCGAGCATTCTCCAAAATTTGCCCTCTTCCAATCGAGCAACGAGAAGACTTTGTTGTGAAGGACAAGTGAATATTAACAGGGTTGAACAAATTCAACCAGCAATATCGAGTTGTGTAACTAGAATAATAATTGTTTTGTTTTGAAAGATCAATCCTTTCAAGGTGGGGGGCATGTATGAGATGATTCGTTAATGAGTTCAATTATTATTTAGAATCTAAGAGAGTTGTGTTTTTTGGACGTTGTCAAGAAAACTGTCAACAATTTTCGTTTATGTAAAGTTACAGTCCACATTAAAATAATTCAAAAGCAAGAATACAACTATCAATCCTTAACACCGTTATCAACTTCTAAATACGAATTTGTTTTTTTTTTACTTTAAGAAGAATGTGTTTTCTGTTTCGACCTATGTGAAACGAATCTTGATCATACTCTGAAGAGATTTTTTTTTTTTATGTTCTGGTTCCCACGAAAAAGGATATCCTGTAATGTTCAGAGAACATCGTGGGAACCAAGGGAAAGAAGGTAGGAGTTGGTGTTCTTCTTAAATTTCTGGAGGTTGTATGCCTCGGGGAACACCTCCCTAGGCAATGAGTTCCAAAGCCTCGCTGTTCGTTGGATGAACGAGTCTTTGGAAAGTGATGTTCTGCAGGTCTCCAAAGTGACCACGAAGGGGTGTGATGACTGAACTTGACGGGTTAGTCTCGAAGAGACTGCCAAAGCAGGAACGATTGTTGATATTTCAGAAGAGCATCGCCCATGAAAATATCTATAAAATAGAGACAAATCGCCAACTTTTCTACGGTGTTCCAGACAAGTGAGCGAGTTTGTAAGCGAGGCATCACCAACGAGACGAATTGCCCTTTTTTGGACAGAATCCAATAGCCTCAGGATATGTTTAGGTGCCGCGCTCCAAATATGGGAACAGTATTCCAGGACAGGTCGGATCTGTGCCTTATAGATCATAAGCAGCTGAGTGGGGGTGAAATAGCTCTTGGCACGAAACAAAACACCAAGTTTTTGGGATGCACTTTTGGCAATGGACCTCACGTGATTTTCCCAGGAAAGGTTATTGCCGATAGTAATACCAAGCATCGATATGGATGACTTCAGTGGTATGGTTACTCCTGACAAAGTTATGTTAGGCACAGTGAGATCGGCTTTTCTAGAGAAAAGACATGCTTGTGTTTTGTTTGCATTGAATTCTACCAAGTTATTAGATCCCCACTCGAGAATTGTTGCTAAGTCCATATTTATATTATTAACATTTCTTCCTCGTTCATTTCTGGTTTCACGGGCTGATATAGGGGCCCTGGAAGAGAAAGCGGTATGGAGGGTACTATCATCGGCAAAGCTGTGTACTGGACATGAAGTTGCTTTCAACAGGTCGTTGATGTGAAGTAGAAATAGTGTTGGTGCGAGAATAGATCCTAGCGGAACACCAGCATTTATGAGTAGAGTGTCAGATGAAACTCCATCGACCACTACATGGAGAGACCTGTTTGAGAGAAAACTAGCAAGCAGAGAACACAGCTGAGGGGCAAGCCATAAGAGCGGAAGCTTGGCGAGGAGTCCCTGGTGCCAAACTCCATCGAAGCTTGGAGATATCTAATGCCACAGCTAAAGTTTCTCCATACTTTTCAATAGATAGCTGCTATATATGTGAGGCGTAAGCGAGCAGGTCACCAGTTGATCTCTGATGGCGGAAGCCATATTGCCTATCGTTGACAATTCCTGAGTCTTCCAGATATTTCATGAGCTCGATGTTGATGGCTTTTTCCATGACCTTTGAAATAATAGATAACAGTGCGATAGGTCTGTAGTTGCTAGGTAGGGCCTTTTTGCCTTTTTTAGGGACTGGCTGTACTCTTGCAATTTTCCAATTGGACGGAAATACCCCCAAATTGTAAGAGTGGTTGAACAACTTGCAAAGAACAGGTGTTAGTTCGGGGGCACATTTCTTGAGAACAATCGGCGGGATTCCGTCAGATCCACAGGCTTTGTTGGTGTTGAGACCCAGCAAAATCTTTCTGATAGTACGTTGGCGAAAGGTGATCTCGGGCATGTGACTGGCAATATTTCATTGGTTCGAACAATGATATATCGTATCAAGAAAAACTTCGGAAAAACTTAAATCGCAATTCATTGTGATGATACACGAATAAAAGAACTACTGAAAATTGTAATGAGAAATACAGGTCTGCATTGGAAACATTTTTTCACCATGAAGAATTTCACGGGCACACCAGCAGAGATCGACAACAAAAAGATTGATAGTTGATACATTCAATGGGTAGAAAATTATACTACTATACAATCTTACCAGCCCTGATGAACCGAAAACCAAATCATATCATACACTGACGATGCTAATTAAAGAACATCTTCAACCAACCGTTTTACAAAGCGAGTACAACAACAAGCGGTAAGTATTTCTGATTTCGTTACGGATCTGAAAAGACTATGCAGAAATTGCAATTTGAAATGTGCTGCTTGTAATGCATCTACAGCTGACGATCATTTACGACAATTCATCAGTGGTCTCAGAAATTCTAATTGGTTGTTGAAGTTAATACAACTGAAAGAACCAACCAACACATTTTCTGATTGTGTCAAAGTTACGTTAGCCATGGAATCGGCTTATAAATACTCCAAAGAAATTCAAATTCTACAAGCTACATCTTTGACTTTCTGTCAGAATCAACAAAATATGGTCAAATTGGAAGATCAACTTCAAACAATAATAGAAAACGCTCATGTTTCCGATGTGGTGACGAAACTCATCTAGCGAACGTTTGTAAACATATTCAAATCAAATGTGGAAGTTGGACATTTAATTTAAATGGAGTACCAAGAAACTTTCAGAATTTCAAGTCCACTCGATCGGCTCCCAAATTCATCAATCGTAAGCAATTGGTTTCTAAATTATCAATCAGGAAAAATGATACTGAAGTAAATGATCAAGGAAGCGAATTGTATCAAATAAACAATGTAGAAGACTGTATTTTATCCGAATCGCAAAGGAAACCAGACCAATTAATGCTTAACATCCAACTCTATGACAAATGGGTACAAGTAGAATATGACACAGATGCAGCAGTTTCTTCCATTTCCTACGATTTTTTCAAAAATATATTTCGAAATAAATCAATACACCCAAGCACACTTCCTTTGAAAACTTACACAGGAGAAGTTATTCAGCGTGCTGGGGATATTCAACTTTTTTAAGTTAAATATGACAACCAAAAGGCATTTGCAAATTTATATATACTACCTGGTGAAGTTGAAGCTATATTTGGCAGAAAGTGATTAAAGGCTATTAAAATTAGTCCATCTAGAATCCATTACATACCAAAAAATTTAATAGTTTTCGGTGATACTAAACTTCAAATAATAACCAAATTGCAAAATTAATTCAGTGACATATTTGAATGTGGAATCGGTAAAATAAATAACAATGCCAATTTACTACTCTGCGAGAAAAATACCTTATACACTACAGAAATTGGGTGTACTATCAAATTGAGCACAGTGAATGGGGTACAACCATTGTTCCAATTGTAAAAAAAGATGGAACTATTCGCTTATGTGCAGACTACAAAGTAACCTTGAATAGAACATTTTTGCGACTATAATGATAGGTGGGAGTATTTTCTCAACATTGGACATCAGAGAAGCCTATTTGCATATGCCAATGGATGATGAAAGTGCTAAGATCCAAGGAATCACTACTACGAAAGGCGATTACAAGGTGAACCGACTTATGTTTGGAACGAATGTTGCACCTGCACTTTGGCAATATCTCCAAGACTCTAATGGATACACCAGGAGTATGTGTATTTTTGGAAGATATCAAAGTACAAGGTATCACTGTTGATGATCATCTTAAAAAATTACGATTGGTTTTGAAACGACTACAAGATGTTGGCCTTAGAATAAATCGAAAGAAATGCAAATTTTTCTAATCGAAAATTACTTATTTGGGACACACTATATCCGATGAAGGTTTGGAGAAGACACCCGAGAAGATGATAACAATTGTTAATGCACGAACCCCTAGAAATATTTCCGAACTTGAGCGTTGGTTGGGATTGGTTAACTACTATGCAGATTTCTCGGGAACCTTGACACAAAATTAACTCCTTTGTACAATTGTAACACTCTGCGTAGTGTTATTGTATATTCTAACAAGGAATTGATTTATTAAAAAAAAAATAATGATTATACATTTTTTATACAAACGAGAAAAATATGAATTTGTTACACCCTTTGTATGTACTGTTGTGTAAGGTATATTTTACAATTTCATTCAAGTTTGGACACTTGTTTTCGTACACAATTATACTAGAAAAGTGAAACATATTTATTCGAATGGAGATGCATTATAATCAGAACGGGCCCTAAAGTTATACATCCGCGCTAAATGTATAAGTCGATTCGAACTTAATATTTACCCGGGGAATTGAGAAAGTTGACTTGCAACTTTTTGGTTACAATTATCTGGAGTTGTTATGACTAGGAACCTTCGCACAAGGGACCATCCATTCTAAGTCAAAACTCTCACGGACAGATTTAGCCCTGATTAAAGAGAAAACCACCAGCAGGGCAGCTGAAGGGAAGCCAACCGTTTGTGTGGGAAGTCTCCAAAAGCCAATCAAATATTGACTTTTGTGGCTTGGCGGGAACGACAGGATCGAAATATCAAAACAATTGAATCGAAGGACAGTGAGTCGATTTGTTGAAAATATAAACAGTATGTTCATAAAATCAGATGTGGAATCATCTGCGACTGAAAGATAAACTTTAGTCAATATCTTCCATTTTCGTCGACAAAAATGTATTGAAGACCTAGTGAATGCGATGTCTCTCCTGCGTCAATGTTACGAATGATTTCTGGTGAGTACTCTCTTTTGGAAAACATTCTTCTTTGCCTCATTCATCTTTATGAGTTCTTAATTAAGACTGGAATAGAAAATCAAATAACTATCTGAATGAAAATGCAAATTTTCAATTTCAGGTTTTTTCTTTTGAGTTAGGGCTTTTTCAGAATATCTATCAGATGTAGTTCAATGTCCAGCGTGGCTTTAGCCGGGGAAGTAGTTGTTTTCTGTTAGACATTCACAAAAAGTGACTTCATTTTAGTCGTGGATTTTTCAATTCACAGAAAAATCTTTCTATCAATGTTCAATTGAGAATGTTTCCTTTTTCAACAGTGAGTCCTTGGCGAACCCCGAATGGAAAAGGGAGTCTTTTGCGGGCCTTGAAGGGTAATAAGCGGTGCGGTCGTGGACAATTGATCAGAAACCTAAGTCTTCTCACGGACCTAAACGGGAAAACGGCGGCCGCGGGCGATCGATTGAGAGACGTCGATTCGAATATATTTCGGAATAGTAGCGTAGTTAGGTAAGTACGCTAATAAGACAGAAAACGGTTATTTTCCAGTTATCAACAGAATCAGGGAGATGTAGTGAATTTGTTTCGGAACCTCAATAATAAACAGACCATCATATCGCGTAAGAGTGTAGTGACTCTTTGAAAATAGGGAAGAGGAGGGGGGGTCGATTCACCCAAACTGTGACTTTCTTGGATTTGCTCAAGTAATCAACGAGGTATCACACTGCAGGGTGGTAAGTATATATTTTAGGTACAGGTAATAATTGGAATAACACAAACTAGATTTGGCGTCTGGTAGCTCGAATAATTTGTCTTGAAGCTTTCGCAAAAGTAACTGAATCGAAGACTTTCTCAATCCCGTAACAGACACATCCACCGTACTGACCGACGCTGATATTAAGAAAATTTTCGGAAAAAAGTAGGAAAGTCGAAATACTATCAGGGGAAAATTCGAATAGGAATGTTTCACAATTATTCAGGGGAAACGCCTATGGAACGGAAGTGCAGGTCAGCCTAGACAATAAAGGTAACTCAAGTTTATATTAGCAGGGACATATAATATTCTTATCTTATTGTTGTGTTGAGAGTTGTTTGTCTTTTATTTTGTTCTCATATCACATTTATTTTAATTTTGCTTTTGTTGGGAAGATATTATGAAGTAACTGTTTTCATTGATTTCGATTATAATGTCCTTTGTAGCATATTTTATTTTGAATTTTAATATAGGTATTGAAGTTATTTGGTGTATTATCTTGAGGAGGTATTGAGTAAAGGTAAAAAATTAGAGAAACAGGGAAGTATCGGAAGTTGTGAAGAAATTAGTTAATGTTGATTGGGAGAAAAAGTTATTTTTATAGTTCAGGGGAAAGTTATACTAAGTTTAAGAAGGGACATTTTAATTGGAAAAAAGTTATTCAAAAGTCCACGCATATGGGTTCATGTTCTAAAAAACTCGGTTTAAAACTAAACAGTGCCTTATTGAGGTATTATAGAGACATTCTATAATAATGGGGTTATGTGTTCAAATGCTATTTTGACGTTATAACCCTGGTGAGTGGGACATTCGAAGGAGTATAGAGACATCGGACGGTAAGTATGAGAAACTAATTATAGACAGCGACGACTATCGCGGCCATTTTGTATCTTCGAGGTGGGAACTTTTATTATTCAGAATGGTATTTCTAATGGACTACTTTTACAAAAGTGAGAGCTTTGGGGTAATTAATTTTTCATAAAGAAAATGAAAAGAAAGTTCATACTTCTACACAATCTACTGCAGAAAGACGTTCAGTTTCAATGGACAGAGCAGTGTCAATATGCATTTGATTCAATTAAGAAGGAGATACTTCAAATGAAATTATTTGTGCTTATAAACTCTAACTTGCCTCTATTATTAGCAACCGACGCTAGTCCATATGCACTGGGAGCTGTCCTGTCACATATTATGCCAGATGGCACTGAAACACCGATTGCTTATGCTTCAAGATCCCTCAGTAAATCAGAAAAAAATTACAGCCAAATAGATAAGGAAGCAACTTCGATTTATTGGGCTTGTAATAGGTTTTCCAATATTGTTATGGAAGGAAGTTTCGGTTGATCACGGATCATAAACCCTTAGTTTATATTTCCCATCCAGAAAACCATCTTTAGAGTATGGTTGTTACCATGACACTCAATTCCTACAAGGCTTCAATTATGATAACACGTATAGGTCTACAGATAAACATACGAATGCTGATGCACAATACAATACCAGAATCCGCGATTGATGAAGTGGCACTTTATCAATTGCAAAACTTGTTTTACCTCTTACACATACCGAAATTGCTAGTGAAACAAAAACTGATCCTATATTGAGAAATAAATACGAGTGTTTTCTCAGCGGATTTTTTTTACAGGAAATGGATATGCAGGAAATTATTTTGAATATTCTCTCACGCATGGAGTAATTTTGAAGGGTCTACAAATTGTCATTCTAAGAACATTACGGGAAAAAGTTCTGCAAGAGCTGAAGCCCATACCGGCATAGTGAAAATAAAAGCCCTAGATCCTACGTTTGATGGTCCAGGATGGACTCCGACATTGAAAACATGCAAGTTCTGTCAAAGTTTTCAGAATCAACCTAAGAAAACGATAGTCCATTGTTGAGAATATCCAAGCTCTCTTTCGCAACGTATACATATAGATTTTGTTGTGCCATTTATGGGTACATTTTTCTTGATAGTAGTCAATGCTTTTTCCAAGTGGCCGGAAATTGTTCCTACGACTTCTATAATTGGTTCAAATACAATTTCTGTTTTACGGGATATTTTAGATCTTTTTGGTCTTTCAGTAACCTTGGTCAGTGATAATGGTCCGACTTTCAACTGTTTCAAATTTAAGACTTTCCTGAAAAATAATGATTACTGTCATGCAGTGAAAAATCACATTGACAGAAACTCATTGAACCCTATACAGAATGATCAAGTAAATACATAACAGAAACTATATTATAATTTGAAACACTGATCTGATTATTAGAGTATGAATTTGGTTTATAAAATCCAAACTGTACTTATTTATTCCTTTATATAAAACAAAATAAATTCTGGAAAACGCACATACAGGTGTTCACACTTGGTGCAAAGCTATAGTTAAAACGTTTCCGGATGGCGAAGTAGGCAATAAATCATTGGTGAGACCTGACATATACATCTAAGTCATTTCCACATGTTTGAGATATACTTAAGGCACGCCTACATACGCCCCTGTATAAGCTACGACTAACATTACAAATAAATTACTTACACTAGAGAAGGATGGCCAATAAGATGTACTTCCTATCAAAAACAGATGGTTTAATAGGAGGGACTCGAAATTAGCCTGAAAATTGCCTCATTTTGAATGTGTTGATCCTTCTGGTATGTTGTGTTGCTTCTTCTGTTGTGATGAGTTTGTGATACAGTTTTAACAAAATTTGAAAATGGTTCATTGTGAAGTTTTGAACGAGCAAAAGTAGAAAACTTTATTTAAATGTTTTTGGAGTATTTTCAAAATAAAAAAGAGACTTCCACATTTCTGTTATTAATCGGGCAGTTAAGGCATTAAAATTGAGCCCTAGGACAATTTCTAGAATACGGCACGAAGGCCCACATAAACAACAAGTATTTTTTTTACTGTTACAAGTGCTAAATGTAATGGTTTTATTTCATTTTTATTAGGTCCCTGCAAAAAGAAAAGCTTTCAAAACACGAGATTTGCCTGAAGGAATTAAATCTGCAATACGTACCATGATAGAAAATAAACAGTTTGCAACAAGAGAAAACCTACGACTAGAACTACTAAACAGATATATTATAGATGTCTGTAACACAACCTCAGTATAATTTTAAGAGGTCTAGGTTTTTGTTTCTCAAAAAATAATGGTAGAAGGGCTCTAATAGAAAGGCCAGAGATTGCATCAAAACGGGCAACGTATCTGAATAATGCTGCATGTGATAGTCCCTTAGATGTGGTTTTCCTTGATGAAACGTGGATTTTCAACATGGAAGTAATACATTGCAAACCTGGCATGACGATGTAAAATCTGTGAGGAACAAAAGTAGCTCAGAAGGCAAACCATACATAATTGTTCATGCTGGAAATAAAGATGGATTTATTGATTGACTGTGCCGTCTTATATTTTCAACTAAAAACAAAAGTGCTGATTACCATGATAATATGAATTCGGAATTATTCGAAAAGTGGATGGCAGAACAATTGTTACCGAGACTTTAGAAACCATCATTATCATTGATAATGCAAGGTATCATTTAAGACTTCTAGAAAAAAATCCAAATTCCCAGTCTCAACCAAAGAAGAAATCATACAATGGCAGCAAACTTAACATATACGCATTCCTCAGCGCGCCTTTGAATGTGAACTATTAGAGATTGTGCAGCAATTTAAGCCTAAAAAATAGCATATTCGACTGATGAATTGATTTGTAAAATGGGCCATTCTGTTCTACGACTACCACCATACCACTGCCAGTTTCATGCCATTAAACCAATATGGACACTATGCAAAACATTTTATAACAAGAATATAGGACAAAAGGGAAACACTAACAAGGCTGTATTGAATACATGGAAAGAATCATTAAATAAAGTTACTACGCAAAATTGGGTAGATTGTATTAAATACACTGAAAATCTCATTAGTACAAATTGGGAACGAGAAAAAAATGTATTGTCAAATATTACCCATTATAATTAATCTAAATAAAGATTCATCACCCGAAGATGACTTTGTTACAATATGTAGCTGATAAAGCTATAATATAGTTGAATTTCTAATACAGCTATCGGAGCTTAATAATCTTATAATTCTATTTCCTAATACCAATCAACAATTAACAATTAGCAACTATAAGTTGACCTCATCATTTTACAATTGCCGTGTTTATGCACACAAGTAACAATTATCAATTGATAAGTACAAAGTAGGCCAACTTTTTACTTCTTACTATAATCGAACCAAATTTTCTTATAGTGCGCAACTACTGTTGAAAGTTTAATGTTGAAAGTTTAATGTTGAAAGTTGAATGTTGAAAGTTGAATGTTGAAAGTTGAATGTTGAAAGTTGAATATTGAAAGCTGAATGTTGAGAGTTGAATGTTGTAAATTGAATATTGAAATTTGAATGATGAAAGTTGGATGTTGAAAGATGAAAGTTAATGTTGAAAGTTAAATGATGAAAGTTGAATGTTGAAAGCTGAATGTTGGAAGTGTAATGTTGAAAGTATAATGTTTAAAGTTGAATATTGAAAGCTGAATGTTGTAAATTGAATATTGAAATTTGAATGTTGAATATTGAAAGTTGAATGTTGAAAGATGAAAGTTGAATGTTGAGAGTTGGATGTTGAAAGTTGAGAGTTGGATGTTGAAAGTTAAATGATGAAAGTTGAATGTTGAAAGTTGGATGTTGAAAGTTAAATGTGAAAGTTGAACGTTAAAAGTTGAACGTTTAAAATATTGAAAGTTGAATATTGAAAGTTAAATGTTGAAAGTTGAATGAAGTATAACTTTTAACACGCACGAAAAGTGAACACGATCCATCGACCGAACTATTATTGTAATATCCTAATATGCATGTCAAAATTGTGAAATGTCAGTTCGCTGAAGTTTGCTCTTACTACCAAACAGTTCCGTTCGTATTTTGAAATGTCCATTTCTCTCTTCCTCTTCATAGTCATTTGGGCAATTTGATTAAGATTAAAGGTAATAGGAGACAATTTTCCATTGTATTTCTCAAATAATGTAATCAATAGTTCTTCCAATAATTCAACCTTGACAAAATAATTCAATAAATACCATACACAAAGCAAAACAACTTCAGGATCGCCTAGCAGCGTTTCTAACCCCCAAATGATATGCATTTTTTTCCAGCCCATTACATAATGTGAAATACAACATACACACGGTCTTGGTGCCTCAATTTCAAATTTTGCGTTTTATTTAAATACATTTGAGGTTGCTTTAGCAATCGGAGTAAGGCAGCCAGGTTGTTACTTCATTATTATTGGTATCTGGATGAGCAGGCAAATGTGTTAACAAAACGACAATTTCATCGCAGCTATGTCTAAAGTAAAGCTGGCAACATCGTAAAAATAAAAATCACTCTACGGTGGACATTATGTGTTATTTACTTTGTGAAAACGTGCAAAAAACACGCGATTTCGAGTGTGTGTGTGTGTGCGTGTGTGTGTGGTATTTTGGTTAAATAAATGCGAATGTTGATTGTTTTCAGTAGCCGAAAATAGCGCTGGAAAATTATATTCGTTCGTCTTCCGAAAGTATTTTTTCTGACTTATTAAGGACTTTTCGTAATTATTTCGAAGGAAGAATATTTTTATTTTTTCATAGACTGTCAACTGTTACGGGAAAATGATATTCATCCGCCTTCCGGAAAGTATTTTTTCTGACTTATTAAGGACTTTTCGTAATTATTTCGAAGGAAGAATCTTTTTATTTTTTAATAGAATATCAACTGTTAGTCAACAGATGGATTGGTTCGAAGAATTGGCTATACGGGAGACAGAGTATAAACCAAAACTGTGGAACTTCATATGGAATCATGGAGATAAACACCTTCAAGATTTTTTTCTTAAGAATGAACAGCTCGAGGGATTCCTTTAAATTCACAATGGAAACGGAAACCAACATTGTCTCGCCTGTCCTCGATGTAAATGTTGAAAGAACAGATAATAACATCTACATCTCTCTTTATAGAACTCATTGATCAGTGATATGGGAGTGGAACAATATTGTTTACATTAATTTTTTAGAGATTCAGTCTGCTTCTCTAATATTGGTGTTTATAATTTCACAAGACTTCTTTGTATGACTGATCGAATATCACTTTCAATTGAAATATGTTATGATAAATGGAACATTATGGGGAAACTCTAATTACCTTGTCCGATTTGATTGCACTCTTTTTCTGTTCTTTCCCTTGCAAATTCTATTTCGATTATATTGGGTAATTTTTTCCTATGTCAACACGTGACATGCCATAGGTGTGCCAAATTATTTTATAATTTAATTAAATTTGACATAATTTTAGTATTTTGACTAACTAATACTTGTGAACAATTGGCATGACGCTGAGAAAATAAAGAGTGCAGAATTCATTGAATAATTTTTACATCTTCTTGTAATGTTTCTGAGTCGTGAGTCTTTTGTATTGTATATTGAGTAGCAGTTTGTGATTCATTAATAATCACTACTTATTTCCATGGACCATATTTTATAAGCGTGTATTTAATAAAACTTTAAGAACTAATGAACAACTTAGATCCCTGTCATAATTCCAGAATAAAAATCTTCAGATTTTATGTTATTCAGGAAAGTCAAATCAACGAAATATCATGAAATTTTATGAATCAATATAAAAAAACTCATGAATTGTGAATCTAATAGAGATACCTACCAGGTAATGTTTTAGAATAACTTAACATGCATTTTCAGTAAAATCGGACTAACTGATGAGGTCGATGGACAGGCAGTCCACACACGCGCACACAAATACATATACACTCGCCACACGTACGCTCGCACACACGGACGCACACACCCACGCACGCATACACTCGAACACACACGCACACTCACAGGCACACAGACATACAGGTTTCAGCTACACTAATGCACCACCAGCATATTCCGCACTTGTAGCACATTTCATAATATACCAGGTCAATGTATTGATCTTTCTAAGGGATATTCAGCTATTTTTGCCTACATACTATTCGTATATCGAGGAAAAAAACAAAAAGGGCAACCCGCATTCGGTAGAAAGGCAAAAAAAACACTGTGGTTCTCGGGAAGTTTATCGAATTATGAAATGGAAGTATTGAAACCCGAAATACACGAAGTGAGAACGGGTTTTCTGTAAAACTCGAAACAATCCCGACAAAATTAATATTTATTTCGAAAATACTTCAGATTTTCGTTATATATCGAAAATATTACATTTCAGCAACTCGCGATGGTCCGAAATCACCTTTCTACATGGCGTTGACTCTTCATTTTACAAGTGCATAAATGAATCCGCTGAAAATCTTCTATTTGAAACAACAAAGAAAGTTCTGCCTTTTCTTGCATATGCACACGACTTATTGGCAACTGACAACAAGTTTTTGACGGACGACCTCGCTAACAACGCGTGCTATTCAAATATACTTTCACGCCGAATAACACTTGCCATTTTCTCGTAAGGCTCATATAAAGATGGACGCTTTTGGATGGAAGTACACTTAGGTTGAGTGAAGGATAATAATGGTCAGTTCAGAGACTCGGCAAAGTCAGTGACGCTCGGCGACTGAAATGCGCATTATCTATCAGACTAGCATTCCTTATGGTAGTTCGCTCGGAGTGGTAATTTCCAGTGGGAATTTGTGTCAAAAGAAGTACTAGTGGATGAGCAAAGAACGACTATAAGAATATATTCAAGCCCATGAAAAACAGTTTTTGGAAAAAACGATGGAGAATATCGGAATAAGGGTAAACGTTCGACTTTTTACTGAAAGCTCTTCATGGGCCGTTACCTCAACTTTTTACGTTGATTATTACCATCACTCGGCTAACAGAAAATTCCCAACGTTGAGGAGTAAAACAACGTTTTGATAAATGAATACATTATGAAAAAGAGAAATAAGTCGTTTGTGATTCTCTCGACATTACTAAGGATATATTATTCTTTAGCTGATTAAAACCCGATACGATAACCTTCCGACTTGCTACCATTATGTTTGGATTAAAAATATATCTCAACTGATTAGCGCACAACTAAGCAAACATGACGGTAAAACGTTTGTATGTGACCGTTTCCTATGCTACTTTCATACTTTCATTTCGGAAAGAAGTTGAATGGTCATATTAACGACTGTTGCAAAATCAATGAAAAGGCCATCAGAATGCTGAAAATAAGCTGAAGTTCAGGAATTTCAAAAACAAAGAAAAAGTGATATTCACTATTTATGCTGATTTGGAATATGTCTCGAATGAACAAATGATGCCAAGAGTTATAAAAAACACATTTGATCGCTCATATCAAGGGCTCAACTATAGGGAATGGTTCGCTGATGTAATGAAACAGCTTGCAAAAGATATGGAAACGGTCTTCTGATGCCCGTACTATATGCATATGACATCTGAAGAAGTAGCTGATTTTCAAAAGGCGACTCATTGTCATATGTGCGAACTACCTTTTGATCATGACAACAAGATGGTACGTGACATAATAATATATTACCCGAGAACAATTCCGGAGGTCCAGCTAACGAAAGTTGCAACATTAGCTACCAAGATAGTTTAGCGATAAGCCCTATCCATATAGATTGTATTTGAGAGTTCTACATATACAGGGTGATTCAAAAGTTCTTTGACAAACTTCAGGTGATTCCTCACAATATTCTAATATGAATTGTCCAAATAAATATATGTCCGGAAACGCTTCGTTTCCAAGATACAAGATTTTAAATTTTTATTTTTGTTTTTTTAAATAACTTTCGAAATACTTACTTTAATTAAACGAAAATTGGTATTGAGATATTTTTTGAGGTGTCGAATTCGAACCTGATATTATTGCTCTTACTCGTAGGGGACGCCACCTACACGCCTTTTTCTTTTTTGAAGATTCATAACTTTTTTTAAGATTCATAACTTTTTTGAACGTACTTCTAGCACATTTTTCAGTAAAAAAATCAATTCCTCTATCATATCTACGTAAAAAGGCTACCATTGTTACAAGTCGCTACAAGCAACTGTTTTCTAGATATTTGGACTTGAAAATTCGGTTATTTTATAATTGATGCCGGTTGAAGTTATTACCATTATTTTGTATTTTTCACAAGAATGCTTGGGAAATGAATTTTACATTTAATTGAGTAGTTTTGGTTTTTTGTAGGGGGCGCCACTTATTCTATTTATTTTTACTCGTTTAAAATAGTTATTTTTGTATCAAGGGTGCAAAATCTGTATTTGTTTTCAGGAAATTTTTAACATGTAGAATAAAATAAAATAAAGGAAACTAAATTGTATTCAAATAAATTGTTCAAAGTGTCCACCTTCAGCGAAGATACAGGCATTCAGTCTTCTAGTTATTGAATCTCGTACCCGCTCAAAAATTATTGGTGTGTTTCTTATTGTTTCACAGGCGTATACTATTCGGTTTCTTAGATCTTCCTCGTTCGCTACTGGAGTTTTATAAACTAGTGACTTCAAATGTCCCCAAAAATAAAAATCTAGCGGGTTTAGATCTGAGGACCTTGGTGCCCACGCCTGGTTAGGTTCTTCTATACCCCTACCGATCCATCGATTTGGAAAGACAGTGTAAAGGAATTCCCTGGCTACAACGCTAAAATGGGCCGGAGCCCCATCATGCATAAACCACATGCAGATACGAATTTCTAATGGTACATTCTGTAGTAGTCCCGGCAATTCATTTTCTAAAAAGTCTCTGTAAGTTGCGCCATTCAGTCGGAACAGAAGAAAAAAAGGACCTATCAATTATTTCCGCCCATACATTTACAGAAAATTGATACTGACAATGTCTTTCACTAACTGCGTGCGGATTTTCCAGAGCCCAAACATGGTTGTTATGAAAGTTTGTGATAGCATTTCGGAGAAGTTTGTCTCGTCCGTGAAGAGTACATATCTTAAAAATTGAGGATTTCCAGCCAATTTTCTCAAAAACCACTGACACATAGTAATGCGTTGGGGAAAGTCTCGTGGCAAAAGAGCTTGTACCCTTTGAATATGGTATGGATAAAATTGTTGATCGTGGACTGAGTAGAATTGAGAGCTTCAGCAATTATTCTTTAACTTGTTTCTGGATTCTCCATGAGAACGTTCAAAACAGCTTCTTCCAATTTTGGGGTTCGGACTGCTCGTGGTCTTCCAATAATATCAGCTGCCCTCTTAAAGCTACCTGTTTCTGCCAAACGACGGTGGAGACTGGTAAATGTTGGAGCTGAAGGCAGTACTCGATTAGGAAATCGCTCCTGTTAAATACGTCTTGCTTCGCGCGCATTGCCATCCGCAAGGCCATAAAC
This sequence comes from Gonioctena quinquepunctata, assembly GCA_018342105.1. NCBI lineage: Eukaryota > Metazoa > Arthropoda > Insecta > Coleoptera > Chrysomelidae > Gonioctena > Gonioctena quinquepunctata. The sequence continues at coordinate 104,553 of JAFIRS010002429.1, forward strand.
GAAATGCATATCGGCTAAATAAGCATTATTGTTTGAATAATCCATTTTTTCAAAATAAGTGTTTTAAAACTTACAGAAACTTCAACAAAACGTTAAACTGTCACATAATATGTAATTACCAAAACTACTTAAACGTCAAATTCATTTCCTAAGCATTCTTGTGAAAAATGCAAAATAATGGTAATAACTTCAACACGCATCGATTATCAAATAATCAACTTGAAATTTTCAAGTCCAAATATCTAGAAAATGGTTGCTTATAGCGACTTGTAACAAGGGTAGCTTTTTTACGTAGATATGATAGAGACATTGATTTGTTTACTGAAAAATGTGCTAGAAGTACGCTCAAAAAAGTTTGGGAATCTTAAAAAACAAAGACGTGTAGGTGACGCCCCCTACGAATAAGAGCAATAATAACATCAGGATCGAATTCGACACCTCAAAAAATCTCTCAATGCCAATGTTCGTTTAATTAAGGTCAGTATTTCGAAAGTTATTTAAAAAAAAACGAAAATAAAACTTCAAAACACCCTGTATCTTGGAAACGAAGCGTTTCCGGATATATATTTAATTGGACAATTCATATTAGAATATTGTGGGGAATCACCTCCTGAAGTTTGTCAAAGTACTTTTGAATCACCCTGTATGAAGAAAATTCGGCTACAACCAAGACGGGGTCAACCGACCCTGACATGTTTAATTCGTCGAAAAGAGGATCCGCGGTGGACTTATCCAAGTTTGATCACCAAACAGCTATTTAATGTACTTTGATATTAATTACCAATACGGTTGGGCAATGAATCATTTTCGATTTGGCGGTTTTGAACATCTATGCCACCTCTATACCCGATGACGCTTACCTTAACACTTCGGACTATCATACTGCTGCTTCAATATTGGATAAAAAAAGTACTGGAAATGATGAAAATAATGGCGTAGAGATGATATATGTAGGTTTGAGATCAAAATATTATGCCACCAAAATTATAACCATGGCAGACAAGATGGACGATCTGAAGCAAAAACTGAGAAATGAAGATAACGAGGAAGATGCAAATGTTGAATTCATTCAAAATTATGGAGTCATGAAAAGAGTGTAAAAAAATCTGTTGTACGGGCTCTTACCACCTTCGAAGATTATATTGACTGTTTGGAAATAACACACACATAATTCAATAAGATCGACGAAACATCAAGTACATTCCATCAACCAACAAAAAAATGCTCCCATTCCAAATAATGATAAATGTTATACGATTCCTGGAACTTACGAAACTCAACCTTGGGGCCACTATTGGATTGCTATTTCTACATAATATATTAATATTGATTTGATAGATGTATTATTTAATTTGAATAGTAAATTCAATATAATAGTGTATGATGAGGTTATTTAGGCCTGCTGGGGAGCTTCCCACAAAACATCGGCCATGGTTCATCCTTATATCTTGAGTTGAAGTACGAAAAATGATAAATTTACAAAATATATTAATCATGTTTCAAAAACGAAAATGTTCGAAGTACATTGAATCATATATTCCTTGGAAATTTCCCGAATCGAAGATGTTAACTTTTCTGAGACACCCTGTATAAAAAGTCGACTCGAATTCGAGTTTTTTCTCCACTTTAATGAAGGTAAGAAAAGTATTCTTGAGAATGGCAACCATGTTTTTTGATGAGGTATTGTAACCTGACGCTCTGTATATTACCATACTTTTTTGTAAGCTGTGCACCACCTATGATTCGTTCCTAGACTTCGTTTCAGTTGTATATTTCATTAAGACACTGTAACGATAAATCTGTTAAATTTCTTACAGCTCTTATCAATTCCAATCTAAGAATCACTGTTGCAAATCTTAACGCCAGAGAGAAGAATGCAAAGCATTTGACAGCGCGTCGGGAAGAGGTTAACGATTTGGTTTTTAAGAAAGCGACGAGCCATGCTCAGCCCTTGCCTCTCTAACTTTGATCGGGTCAGCTTGTGTTTTCTGAGCTCGACAGCCATTGCGTGAAGAAATAAAATTTGTTCATGTTTAAATAACTAATGAATTAGGAATCTTCCTTTCTTCTGCGAAAGTGATTTCAAGACAGTGAATTATAGTGAGATATCGAGGTAATCAATCATCAATGAGTTGAGGGGTAAAAAATACTCCGTCCCTATGACAACAAATCTAGATGGTGGCGAGATATTAATAAATACTACTGCTCAATAGCAGAAAAGATATCCAAAGAAATCCATCCTACTACTGACCCCATGGATTATCTAAAAAATATGACTGTATTTGAATCTTTTTTTTTCATGCCAACGGATATTGAAAATTGAAACGAACAATTCATGAAGTGAAAAATAAAAATGCGTCTGGATATGATGATTTATCTACCAAATTTTTTCTCACCACCTACTTGCTTTATGTCTGGTTAACTATTAATTTTTCATTTGAACAGGAATATTCCCAACATGTCTAAAAAATGCAGTGGTGATTCCGTTGCATAAAGGTGGTGATATGGAAAATCCTGCCAATTTTAGACCAATCTCATTGTTACCTACCCTTTCTAAACTGATTGAGAAGCTAGTAAAAAACAGAGTGATGGCTTTTTTGAGAAAGCACAACGTTATACATTCTTTTCAATTTGGGTTCCAAAGTGCAAAAGGAACAAGTGATGCTATTTTTAACCTTCTATAAGATGTATATTTTACCCACGTACTTCACACCAAGGAGGGAATCGGTGATAGACTATGTACGCATGACTTACTGAATGAAGTCCAGTCATGGAAAGTGTCACAGGATGAGTCCCTATCGGACCATCGACACATTCTGTTCAAGATAGATAACCCAAACCTATCGGAAAAGAAAGTATACAGAAATCCACGGGCCACCAAATGGGACCTCTTTCGAGAGGAACTAAAAGGCAGACTCGTAGGATTACCGTCAAAGTACGGGAATACCGCAGTGGGGTACCTAAACAAGGCGATAGCTTCCTCGTACGAAAACAGCTGCCCTCTCAAAGAGGGGACAGACAATGCAAGAACGCCCTGGTGGAACTCGGAAATCGAGGACCACAGGAGGAAAACAAGAAAGCTTCTAAACAAGGTGAAAAGAACGCAGGACAACTATAGATCTGCCCAGAGAGAGTACAAAAAAGCCATACGGCAATCCCAAAGAGAGAGTTGGCGTGCCTTCTGCGGGAACATTAACACAATGTCCTCAGCAGCAAGGCTCTATAAAATTCTTTCAAAAGATCCGGGGAAGGGAGTGGGTACACTGTCCCTACTTGATGGGAAGGAAACTACATCAGAACCGACCCCTCTGCCACCCTTGAGGACGAGCCCTATGAGAAAATCTCAGATGGACAAAGGCCTCAAGAGTGGTAACCATGAGAAGGTGATGGGCTGTAAATCCTTCTCACCTTTCAAATCACCAGGGGAGGATGGCATATTTCCGGCTCTTCTTCAAGAGGGACTGGATAGCATCATCCTCCTGATCATGAGGATATTTCGATCATGTCTGGCCCTGGGCTACATACCAGAGGCATGGAGGCCAGTAAAGATCGTATTTATTCCAAAACCTGGGAAAACCGACTACTCCCAGGCCAAGGCGTACCGACCTATCAGCCTGACATCCTTTCTCATGAAAACGCTCGAAAGGCTGGTAGATCGGCACATCAGAGAACAATCGCTGCAGAGCAACCCACTGCACAAGCAACAATATGCCTACCAAGCAGGAAAGTCCACGGACACAGCTCTCCACCACCTTGTATATAGGATAGAGAGAGTACTGGCCAGTGGACAGTCGCAATGGGGGTCTTCATCGACATTGAAGGATTTTGACAATATGTCATTTGAATCTATCTGCCACGCTGCGGCGCGGCACGGAATCGATCCCACCCTTATTAGGTGGATCAAAGCTATGCTATCACAACGAGTGGTAACAGCAGAATTAAACGGGAGAACCGTAGCTGCCAAGGTATCAAGGGGGTGTCCACAAGGAGGAGTTCTATCACCCCTTTTATGGTGCCTAGTAGTAAAAGAGCTTCTCACAGAACTGAATGAGTCAGGACTGTATACACAAGCGTATGCAGATGACTTAGTCATGTTGGCTCAAGACCAACCGGTAAACCTGCTAGGAGAAAACATTATGAAAGCTCTTGGCAGAGTAGAACAGTGGTGTTCTGCCGGGGGGCTGAGAGTCAACCCGGAAAAAGCGGACTTGGTACTCTTTACCAAGAAACGCAAAATAGGAACACTTCCAGAGATACTAATCTCAGGAAGACAGCTTCCGTATAAAGCGTCGACCAAACACATTGGAGTCATAGACTCCAAGCTGACCTGGAACGAACAGATTGAAAATCGAACCAAGAAGGATACCTGCTCCTACTGGGCATGCAGAAGAGCCTTCGGCAACATGTGGGGCTTGACACCCAAAACCCTACACTGGATATACACGGCGATCATTCGCCCGATACTAACGTATGGATCCATCATTTGGTGGACCGGTACTACAAAGGGCAAGTCCAGAAATGAACTTGATAAAGTACAACGACTGGCTTGTCTAGGAATAACAGGTGCCATGAGGACCACGCCTACTAGAGCTCTAGAAGTTCTACTAGGACTACCACCTCTGCACCTTGTCATTGAGCATGACGCCATGCGTGCTGCATACAGACTCAAAGGCGCAAGCCAATGGATCGGTACTGAGGCAGACCATGGACACTCAGCTATCTGGAACAGGGCAAAGGAAGGATGTCCAGTCCTATTAATGGAAAGAGACAGCACCCCGCCTGTTCTGGATTTTAGAAAAGGACCCAATATAACCATCCCCACAAGGGAGGAATGGAAAGAAAATGCGCCTGACAGACCCCCAAACCATGGATCAACCTGGTACAAAGATGGATCAAGATTTGGGGGAATGTCCGGCGCAGGGGTCTACGAAGAAGGAACAAAGAGAGAAATCTCAGTTCCTTTAGGCAAATATGCCTCAGTGTTCCAGGCTGAAGTATATGCTATACTCACCTGTGTCCAGGAAAATATCGACAATAAAAGTCGATGGCCTACTGCCATCTACTCGGACAGCAAAGCTGCTATTATGGCGTTAGGCGGAAATAGGATTGTATCCAAACTGGTGTCCGAGTGTAGAAACGCCATAAAAAGTTTATCGAAAACAAGCAAAGTCAGCCTCATATGGGTCCCGGGACACTCAGGTGTCCCTGGGAACGAGGATGCAGACAGATTAGCCAAGGTAGGATCGGGAAAGACCCCAGTAGGACCTGAACCCATCCTGGGAATACCCAGCAGCCTGGCAATCTCAAACATGGAGGAACTGCTACAAAAGCAGTTCCTTAAAACATGGCAAGAGGCGCCAGGCATGAGGCAATCAAAGCTCCACATAAAGGAGCCAAGGAAAAAAATGTCTAAAGAGATCCTGCACTTAACAGACGGGACATCAAGACTGTGACTGGGCTCCTAACGGGACATAATCACCTGAACAGGCACATGGAGCTCATAGGGATCACAGATGATCCCCTATGTAGATGGTGCCTGGAAGATAACGAGACATCGTCGCACATCCTCACTGAGTGCCCAGCTTTGGTGCACCAGAGGGAGATCAACTTTGGGAGCATAATTCTGAACCCAGAGGACGTCAAGGAGATTCAGCTGAGGAAGTTGCTGAATTTTGTCAAAGAAATCGGCATGCCCAGCTGATTTTCTCAGAACAAGTGGGCGCACAATGGGCCCAAATAGAGAGGCCTACGTGTACGGGGTTCTTCGGAACCAGCCCACCTTGTGCGAAGAAGAAGAAGATGTATATTTTGATCTCAATGATGGCGATGTTACGGCAGCGGTTTTTTTTGTGATCTGACTAAAGCGTTTGACTGTGTCAACCATAAAATTCTGCTAAATAAATTAGAAAGGTATGGCTTTAGAGATGTAGTTCTGAAATGGTTTGAGGCGTACTTATTAGGTCGGACTCAAAGCGTATCTCTTCAGAACAAAGTATCGACAAATTTAGAGATGAAATGGGGAGTTCCGCAAGGATCTGTGCTTGGCCCTATGCTCTTTTTGATCTATATAAATGACCTAGCCTCAATAAATATTACGGGAAAATTTACTCAGTTTGCAGATGATACTACCATACTATGGCATAATGGAAATGACATGGATCTACATCAACAAATTAACAATGATATTATCAAGATAAAAGCGTGGTGTGATGCCAATATGCTATCTTTAAACATATTAAAAACTAACATCCTCACTTTTAAATGTCATTTGCCAGAACTTCATCTGGGTAATCAAGAAATTAGCAGTCAGCGAGCAACTAAATTTCTCGGCTTACACATTGATGATAAGTTAAAGTTTGAAGATCATATAAAGATATTGGGTAAAAAAATAGCCTCTGGATGTTTTGCAGTGAAAACCACATCATGGGAACTTGGTAGGGACATGGCCAAAAAGGTTTACTTTGCCGTAATTGATTCACATCTTAGATACGGAATTTGCTTTCGGGGATCTTGCAGTGGATTTTTATTCGACACTATTTTCGTATTACAGAAAAGGGCATTGAGATACATGTGCAAAGCCAAATTCAGGGACTCTTGTAAGCCTTCATTCATAAAACAAAAAATCTTACCCCTACCATGTATCTATATATTGGAAACAGTATGCCTTATCCACAGTAAGTTTAAATATAGAGTGCATTCTACAGCACAACACATCACTAGACAAGCCCTTAATTTAACTTTACCACTCCCAAGGTCTACACAGATAAAACACTCCATTATATATAACGGCAAGAAAATGTTCAATCACTTACCTAATGAAATAAAAACGATTACAGATAAAAGAAAGTTCAAAGTTTCCGTGAGAAATATTTTACTAGAAAGAGCATTCTACTCGCTGGACGAATTCTATTCGCAAAAATTTTAAAATTTAAAAAAATTTAAATTTTATAATTTTTTTTTCATTTTACTTTATCTTATGTAAATTGTTTTATATTCTTTTTACCAGAATTTTTTGTATTTTATATATATATATATATATACATATATGTGTGTGTGTATATGTGTATGTTTTTTTATATATTACGTATATGTTTTTTATATATTATTGCCTGTCTTGACTTGAGAAATTGACGTGTATTGGCCTGCACCAAAATATATTTTATGAATTGTAAGTGTATTTATGTATATATTTAGGAGTTTCCCATAGTTCTGACAATGTGGCGTTGCATGCACAAGTATTATAGTATTATTTTGTTGTTTTTTGTCAATAACAGTTACCATTCTTCAGACAATAAAGTAATTTTGATATGATATGAGGAATATTTTTGACCATTTAAAGATAGAAGTCATGTAGAAATATTGTCTCACGAGAATATTTCTTCATATAATTTCGTTATCATGATTAATCGCTAATCTTTGGTCAGGACACAGCAAATAAGTTATTTAGGTCAAGCAGAGAATTCGATTCCAGTGCAGTACCATATTTATTTTTCAAATGAGTTCAGATGAAATTATAAATTTCACATGTTTTGTTAAAAGTATACTGCGTATTTATTCAACAGGTTAACCAATCTTGGGGGAGATCCGATTGGAGTAAATCAGTCGTTCAGTCAAATAGAGGGAATCAGTTGAATGGAAACGTGGTAAAATTGAAGAAATGGAGCCTTGTCACCTCGGTGAAGTCAGTGAAACAGGTGAGTGCTGAAATCACATGTAATATTATCAAATTGAATCAAGATATATGTGTTCAGTCTCATCTGCGTTCATTGGTTTCTCTGACAAGTGTTCATTGGGGTGAAAAGAGGGTTTCTCAAATCTTCTTAAATCACTTACACTGCATTTGGATATATTTTTAGTGTTGATCACAAGAAGTATATGATATAGTTGAATACTATACATTTTTCATGGTCTTGGGTATGTATTTTTTGGATAGGTTCTGATTTGGTGATAATTATCACAGAGCTGTGATTTTTGCTTCTGACCCAAGTGAAGAGACCATATATCTGTATATATTTAATCTTTGGAGTTTGGAATATTCTTTTATCATACAGAAAACTTTATGAAGAAGTATTTGACGATTGGTCAAAATAATTCTTATACACTTCCTCTAAATATCATTGCAATTGAAGTCATTTTCTGATATAAAACTCTTCTAAGTTCATTGTGCTGAATTCTGATTTTAATTTTTTATAGAACATAGTCTTTTCTGATCGAGATCAGAACAACCTTTCCTTTTTTTTAATAATAGAGCAAAGATCAATTTTTGACTATGTGAAAATTTAATCTTGATTCTTCAATTTCAGTATTGAATATTAATGTCAAATCTCAGCATAGGCTGATATTTATGTTCAAATAATTTTAAGCGACAATCTGTTAATGAGATTATACTCATCTGTAACAACCGTGCGTTGAAGAGTGTATTGAGAAATTCCAAATTCCAAGAAATTGAATTCATTAGTAAATACAATTCTGACACCAACAATATTGTGTTTCATGTCATATTGCTGAGAACAATCATTCCACGGATAAGAAGTTGATGATTATCTGTTCAAGCTGATTGGTCCCCCAGCAGCCATTGGTACGACCTGATTGCGAGCCACATGACTATGCTAAGTCTGCTAAGAGCTACACTACTCCGCTCAATCAGAGGTACATTGTCGTCGATAAAACCGACAGGTTCAGCAAAATTAAACAATATTTTTTTGGAATTGTATGACCACGCAAAGGAAACTCAATTGTAATATAGCACATGCTGAAACTTTTGAACATACTGTTTTGTTTATAGACTAGTATAAATTCCGCATTTCTTTTATTGTTGTACTGATTTACATAAGGAAACATTATTTGATTTGCAATTATTATTGGCTAGGAAGTTTGAATTTTTATCCTAATTAAACAAAAAATTCTGGAGTCCATTCAAATTTACAATTTCTAAAAAACCTTTGCTTGAAACATAAATAAATCTGAAACTAGCAAGGCGGTCCAAAGAACTCCACACCGCTTTTTAGTGAATAGCCTGGGCATTCCATCACATACTTAACTTGTTACATTACTCCATATACTTTTTTCTTTCCTGTTCCGTATATTTTTCACACCCGTTTCTTACGTTTGAGACAATTTTTATATTTTACCCCCTTGTTCGTTGCTTTTGGGACACTGTATATTTTCTCCACCCGTTCGTTACGATTGGAATACTCTGTATATCTTCGAATCCTCGAGTTTTTTGGAATGGCTGCCATATTTTTTTTCTACTGAGCGATATCCTACATAATTTCGAAACACTCAACACCCAGGACACTCCTGTCTGAACACTCCCATACTCGAAGGGATCTTTCACAATTAAGTAACAGCTGAACGCGCTGTCTCGAGGAGAGACCTTGAAGAGGACAAAAATGATGGGGGAAAATGGGGAACTATGGGAAATGTGAAAACTGTCATAGCACCTTTACTAAAAATCCTCGTAGCAAATTCACTAAAGATAACTTTCCACATTATAGCGGTTACAAGAAATAGGGTCAGCTAATTTAGCTACCAAAAAAATAATTTTAGTCTCAAATGGGTTGTCACAATGAAACAATTTCATGGACGCCTCACTTTCTTGTTTGGAGTTGCTACAGAGTTGTGTGTTCGTGCAAGAGTAAGTGTGGCTCTTGTGTGGCTTATGTTATAAAAAAAAACAAATAAAAACCACCTGTGCTATTATCATTAATTTTAGGATTATTATTATATCAGAATATTTAATTAAACTAGAGGAGTTGAAATTTGGTTTAGCAATAGAGTTGAGAAGTATTTCAAAGATAAATATGATATTCGGTAGAATGTGAATTTTAGAGAAATGTGGCAAATTAGGAAGCCAAAAAATTATGTTTCTACGACCGTGCGTTTTTACCCACTTTCCCGCACGCATTTCAGTTTTGAAAGTGTCACTTTCCCGCACTAGTACGGGAAAAATCACTTTCCCGCACTAGGGCGGGAAAGTAAAGTTATGTCAATTTTAAGGTTATTATATATATATTTCATTGATTTCACCTGTATTTATTACCATTCTTACTAATTTAGGTTTTAATATTTAATCTGACCTAGACTTTTTTTCTTGTTCCTCTATTTCTTATTTATTGGAAAATGTATTATGACAACCAAGGTATGTCATCAAGACGTCAAAGTTTCAAGTCGGTTTTAATGAAGACGATGTACCTCTGATTATTATTTGTGTAGCTCGTAGCTAGACTTCACATAGTTGTCTGGCTCTCAATCAGGGGGTTACTTATAGCTGCTGGGCTACTGATCAGGTGGACTATCCAAGCATCAGCTTCTTGTCCATTGAAAATTCAAAAAAAAATTCCTGTGTCAGAATTTGATATACAAGAATTCAACTTCTTGAAATTTGAATTTTTAATGCACTCCTCAACGCATATTGTTACAAATGAGTGTAATTGAGCATACAAATCAGCTTGTGCTGAGATTTGTCAGTAATATCCAATACTGAAATTGAAGAATTATTTTATGATTTAATCAAAATTGATCTTTGTTCTATATAAAGAATAGATAATTTATTCTGATCTTGAGCAGCCAAGACTATACTTTACAAAGAATAAAAAAATCAGAATTATACGAAAATGACTTCAATTTCAATGATATTCAAGAGAAAGCATATGAGAACTATGTTTGACCAATCTCAAATGCCTCTTCAGAAAGTTTTCTATGAAATCTAAGAATATTCCAAATTCCAAAGATTAAATATATACATAAATATATATACGTGATCGCTTCATCTACATCGAAATGACAGCTCCATGATAATTATCACCAAATATGGAACCATACCAAAGATATATTCAAACATAAAAATCATGAAAAATATATATTATTCAACTATATCATACCAAATACAGTGTAAGTGATATCATATATTTGTGAAACCCTCACTAAATCCCAATAAAGCCTTGTCAGAGAAAGCAATCTAATCAGATAAGATTGAACATTGATATCTTAATTCAATCTGATATACCACATGTGGCATCCATGATTCTAACTGAACTCCTTAAAAAAAAATAATGAACGCCACTGTCATCGATTATCAGATTGACCTAATTAAATATAATCGCTGTTTACTGAACAACATACATAGATGACTTGGAATATCATTTTCTTTGTGAAGAACCATCTGACGTTCTCGTTAAAAAATATATTCCAAGATGGCTTATATTTTATTTGATCGAAAATACCTCTACATTGCCTGATGTCACTATAATTCACTGATTTGAAATTACTTTCGTAGAAGAAAGGAAAATTTGTTAATTTAACATGAAGAGATTCTACTTCATAGAATAATGGCTGACAAGTTACAACACACAAGTTTACAAGTTATCGCTATTATAGCTCGTTCGATAAGGGACGAGAATGGCATATTCATTCCTTTTAATATGATCGTGCTGTCAGAATGAATTGTCGCTCATCTTTCCAACTCCAATGACTATTCGCTGTTACCCACGGTTAGATGTCGCTAAGATTTTCAATAGGGATTCGTCAATTGAAGTGAATGAATGAATCTCAGAGCATATCAATAAGAAATGTAACAGATATATCATTACAGACTTCTACCACAGATAATATGGGGAAATTTTAATGAAAAATATTATATTATATATACAGTACAGTATATATACAGTGTCACATATAAAGTTCGCAACATATGGAAGTTTTTTTTATTAATAGATATAATGAAAATTTGACTTTGCAGTTAGTTTGTGCTTGAAAAATGAGTAAAAAACAGCCTCTGTCCTTTTGTCATGTGCTACTCTAAATCTGTCAAATTTGACATTTTTTTCGAAAATCCTCAAAAAATCTGGTTTTTTTTTAATTTCGAAAAATGCCAGGGAAAAAAGTTGCTCAGTTTCCAATTTTATATCTTTGCTCCAAATTTGGACTCTCTACTATCACTTCAACTTTTTTCCAATTTTTTTTATTTTTCGTATCTTTCGCTTTACCGATTTGAACGAAACATGATTCAAATTTCATAATTTTGATGGATAAGAGACTTCAATGTCATATCATCAGAGAAAAAACTCATATTGGCCTGTTACCAGAAAAAAATAAAATAAATGCACCTCCAGAAATTCGTCTTTGTTGTTGCAAAGTTCATCTAGTTTTTTCATTTCATTGTGAAACTGATTCGGATTTTCAATGTATGGACATTAATATGTCAGTAATCGAATAAACGAATTTCTCTTCATTCTTATTACACTCGTATTTCTTTTTTTAACAGATTTGTATCCCGTTAGCTGCAGATGAGTTCGAAATATTTTGATGTAGTTTACACCCAACAGTGTGACTGTTGGATGTAAACGGTTAGATGTAATTTTCGAGCAAATAATAATTTTTCGCAACGTTTTTTGAATTAATTTTATAAATCTCATATTCTTTATTTTTACCATTAGATGTGTAAAAAACGTTAAACCAAAATAACTATAACCAAATTCAAACAAAAGATCGTAGCATTCATTGATTTATCTCAATAATCTTATAAAGAACCCGAATTCATCATTCAGTATGCCGGTTTTCCCGTTCTATACAAATTATAGTCCTTTCATTCACAGACTTTGTGGCATTTTTAATAAATAGGGGATTTATGTTAGCACAACACTCCTGATTCTTCTCGAAAAATGGTGGATACTTCACATTTTGTCCGTCTATTCAGAAATTTCGCTCCTTCCTTTGATCATAACGTCCCAACAGATTCGGAAGAATTTCTAAGATACCTTCTGGTAGGTTTACATGAAGATTTAAACAAGGCGAGTGCAGAGAATCATCCATCACCAAACGATTTTGTTTTCACGAAAGATAATCAGAAAGATATCTGTCTACTCATAATTCCAAAATTGTGGATACATTTGCCGGTCAGCTGAAGTCTATATTGAGATGTACTTTTCGTAATTACTGCTCCGTTACTTTTGAACCTTTCTGGGTACTTTCAATCCCTATTCCAGACTTGCCAAACGAAGTCGTGAATTTAACACAATGTATTGAACTGTTGACAGAAGAGGATACTTTGACTGATGATGCGAGCCCATACTGTTCAACTTGTGGAATGAAAAGGAAATTCAAAAAGATGATTCGTATACAAGCATTTCCAAAAATTTTAGTTATACATTTAAAACGTGTTTCTTCGACTGATGGCAGTAAATTGGACAATATGATTAATTTTCCCATACAAAATTTGAATTTGGACCAATATTCTGCTCAGGATGGAATGAATACTCTTTATAATATCTACGCCATATCTAATCATAGCGGCAGCATTTCCAATGGACACTATACGGCATATTGCAAATACCCTTATTCTAATTGTTGGCACCTCTTCGATGACTGCCGTGTATTTTCCAAGATTGATTCTCTCAGCTCCCAGGGAGCATGTGTCCTTTCCTATGAGAAAGTTGATGATCTGAATTCTGATGGTGTTGTAGGTTTTTCCGGGTTTTCCTCCAACTGAAACAGCAAATGTGCCATCACTTCGAGTCCCGGGCTTCAATCAAGATTTTCATCTTGATATTATTTTATATTTGAAACTTTGCTTTTGTATTTTTAAATTCTGAATAAAATTTATTGCATTCTCTAAATGTTCTTTGTTTGCAAATGGTCTGTGCTTATATACTTTTTGTTTCAGATAACCCCATAGAAAAAAGTTCAAAACAACTCGATTTATTAAACGGAATAATTTGACATTAACCAAAACTAAAAATTTGTTTCAAAAGCCTACTAAGGGAAAATTTTATTTCTATTCGATCAATTGTACTATTTTCTTCCCGAGATGTTGCATTAGTCTTGTATTGTTTAAAATCACGAAATTTTATATCATGTTTAGTACAAATTGCTAGAACGAAAGTCTTTTGGATAGTTATGAAACTGTAGGTCATTGTTTATTTTATAGAAAAGTATATTTCGGGTTTGTAACTGAATTATTAGTCAGAAAATTAATCAAACTGGATACAAATATTAAAAGAGAAATACGAGTGTAATAAGAATGAAGAGAAATTCGTTTATTCGATTACTGACAAATTAACGTCCATACATTGAAAATCCGAATCAGTTTCACAATAAAATGAAAAAACTAGATGAACTTTGCAACAACAAAGACGAATTTCTGGAGGTGCATTTATTTTTTTTCTGGTAACAGGCCAATGTGGGTATTTTCTGGGCAAGATATGACATTGAAATCTCGTATTCATCAAAATTATGAAATTTTAATCATGTTTCGTTCGAATCGGTAGAACGAAAGATTCGAAAAATTAAAAAAAATTGAAAAAAGTCGAATTGACAGTAGAGAGTTTAAATTTGGAGTAAAGGTATAAAATTTAAACTGAGCAACTTTTTTCTTTGGCATTTTTCGAAATTTCCAAAAGAAAAAAGATTTTTTGAGGATTTTTGAAAAAAATGACAAATTTGACAGGTTTAGAGTAGCACGTGACAAAAGGAAAGAGGCTGTTTTTTACTCATTTTTCAACCACAAACTAACTGCAAAGTCAAATTTTCATTATATCTATTAATAAAAAAAACTTCCATATGTGTGACACTGTATATATATATATATATATATATATATTTAATATATATATTTATATATATATATATATATATATTTATATATATATATTTATATATATATATATATATTTATAAATATATATATAGAGATGTACACGGTCATTGTGAATCCCGTGAAGCATATGAACGAGACGCAGTTTAGCCCGGAGTAACCTTGTTAGTCCCGATATCGGGCTCTACAGAGTATCACCCTGTATCTCTTCACTGGGTGATCAGAATTGAATGCAGGTCATTTCCCCACGTTTTAGATCGGGACACACAATATACTATTTCCATAACCAACATACGCATATAGTTCTTTGGTTCGAACTGTAGGGGGCGCTTTTCGTATATAGGGATATACACTGCAGAATTATATACTTCTTTGTAGAGCCCACAAACTTTCGTATCGTTGTGTAGCCCTAAATTTGGCAACATCGCAATCGCTGCCTTCATGAATGTAATATATATGAATTGCTGGATCCGTGATCTGTCCTAGCGCAAGGAGTAGTTCATAATTCAATATAAAAATATTTATCGTTACTTTTTCAGATTAGTTTGAAATAGCTATAATACAATATTTGAAGATATTTTTACCAAGTCTTTTCCAAGGGAATTTTGAGCGCTCATCTACATAAAGGATGGTTGGAAAAAGTACAAAATAACCAATATAGGCTTAAAAGCCTCATTCTTCAGTTTTTATCGTAGATTTAATTTTTGTGCATCAAACGATAAAAATACATTTACACTGATGTAGACCATATAGGGAAGAAGGTGTACCAAAATATTAGGCAAATATAATTTCCAACTGTGGAGCGTTATAATGATCTCAACCATCGTGAAGATTGGATATCGGAATTCTTAACAATTTTTTGAGGCAAAGGCACTTTTTTATTGACTTTCTTGGAATGCAATTTTGCGGTCTTTTGAAGTTAAAATTTATAGAACTTTTCATGTTTTTTTTCATCAAATCCACTTACATTAATTGATAAAGAAGGGGGGAAGAGTTCACCTATACAAAATAGGTAGAACCACCTGAAATCATCATATTAAATTCAAGCCCAGATGAGTCTGTTGAGGAAAGAGATTTTGCATTGTACACAGAGAATAATCTCATCAGTTCTTGATCGCGGAAAAATACATACACATGAAGTTCCGGTTCATTAATTTATTTTTTCAATCTTAGAAAGCTGCAACATCGACAATATTGAAGTAATAACTCAACAATATGCATCTTTCTGTTGGTAATTCAAAGATCTGGTTGAATGTTCAGTGGTTCAGAACATGGACGTATAAATATATTTATACGTCCATGGTTCAGAATTATTTGTTCTCTACAAAATCTGGTTTTGTAATGCTTGATTAAGATTATCCTCTGTTTTATTTGGATAATAAAGAATATTAATATCGGGAGGGTGCTTAGACATCGATTGTGAATAAATGACAAAGAATTAAAATACAAGTAGTATATATTTCGTTCAATTGAATTAAAATATGCAGAAATATATGATGGAAAAAAATATCTCGGAAAAGCTAGTTTCAGGAACAACTAGAGATAACAAAATTAAGCTTCTCAGAAAAGTAGGCAATTGTTTTTTTTGTGCATATTTTTCGAACCAAACAAAAACTGAATTATTCGCTGATGAGTACTCAATATTTTTTTGGGGTATTCCAATCACATGAAACCATTAATTTACTTGGCATGAAAACAAAAAAATCTATATTTTCACAATTATTATTTCCATGGAAAACTGTCTAGATCAATCAACGGCAAATTTTATGTGAGCAGCAGTTCGTAGAGTGATATTTTTTTCTTCTATCGGAAAGTTTTTTTTGTCTTTTGAGTATTGATATTAATGAAATATTGAACAGAAATGTATTATCCACTTTTTTCCTATGTTACTACTAAATCCATATTTATAACTCCGAAATTTCAGAATGAAATATCAATTTAATGAATATATGAGAATTTGAATTTGTTGTTCCTTCTCTTCCCGCTGAGGAAGCGATCGACTATACAAAAAGCCTGAACAAACAATTGGATGAGAGATTAGTCATCCTATTTTTACTCCATATTTGACCCTGAATGGGAGTAACGTTATGTTCTCATGAAGTTCTGATCGGTGCTATTTCATGAATTATTCATAAAAATAATGTATATTATGCCGATTCAATCATTCAGATATACTTCCCGAAAACTCGGACCTGAAACAGTAATAGGTATGTTTCTTTGTAGAGGAGAAAAACACAAGGAGTTGAATATTCCAGTTTCGGATGAAGGTACAGATTTTTTTTTATTCTCAAATCTTTCAGAGAATTTTTCATCTATTGATATTTTATTGCAAAATTTTGGAGATAAATATTTGTTTGGGAGTTGAACTTAAAATGATCGAAAAACCAGTTTTAGTTCAATATTTTTTCCTCGGAATCATTTGCCGAATGATAATGGAAACCTTATTGAAAAAAATAAATATATTGCCTGTTGCTTAAAGAAACTCCTTTATTGACTTTTAGAATTTGACTCTATTGTTAGATCATTTAATATTTTTTTTACTTGAACTCCCATTCTTGGGGTATATAAAAACAATTAGCACAGATAATCTTCGAACAAAAAATCTTATATGAAATGAGTTTCCGAGTTGAATGAAATGATTTTTTTATCATATACTTCTTCAAGAATAATGTTTGATGCGATATTAGACACTAATGAAAATGGTAATTTTTGGTGGTGGCACTTTCTTCTTGCAAATTTAAATTGTGTAAATATTGTTTTTCTCAATATTGTACACACAGTGGAAACACTTATTCATATTTATGATTTTTGAACCCGTAAAATGAGGGAGTCACCTGAATAAAAAACACATTTATTGAATTTAACATTATAAAAACAATTCAGAATGAAATAAAATATTGATCCGTTTGAAAATATGAACAGGATGTTCATAAAATCAAATGTTGAATCATCTGCGACTGAAAGAGAAACTTAAGTCACTATCTTCCATCGTTCAAGATAACCTCCCGAGAGGAATTCATGTTGGAAAGGGATATATTCTCAATTGAATATTCAAAAGAAAGATTTTTCTGTGAATCAAAAAATACACGATAAAAATTGAGTTATGTTTTGTGAATGACTAACAGAAAACAACTACTCCCAAGGCTAAAGCCACACTGGACATTGAACTACATCTGATAGATATTCTGAAAAGACCCTAACTCAAAAGAAAAAATCTGAAACTGAAAATTTGCATTTTTATTGAGATTATTATTTGATTTTCTATTCCAGTCTTGATTAGGAACTCATAGAGATGAATGAGGGGAAGAAGAATGTTTTCCAAAAGAAAGTACTCACCAAAAATCATTTGTAACATTGACGCAAGAGAGGCATCGCATTCACTAGATCTTCAATACATTTTTGTCGACGGAAATCTATTTCACGCTTCCACGAGAATCAGGAATACCGGAAGAAATGGGAAACACATTTTTAGAAGCAATCCTACTTTGCAAAGATGGGAAGTTAGGAACATTTCTTTCGGAGAGGCACTTTGAAATCAGTGTTTTTCGACATCAAAACCTGTCATGGGGTATGATAGATTGATTTGTTTGAAAATATGAACAGGAAGTTCATAAAATTAGATGTGGAATCATCTGCAACTGAAAGATAAACTTTAGTCACTATCTTCCATCGTTCAAGATAACCTCTTGTGGGGTACTCATGTTGAAAAGGGAAACACTCTCAAATGAATATTGAATGGAAATATTTTTCTGTCAATAGAAAATTCCACGATAAAAATTAAGTTATTTTTTGTGAATGTCTAACAGAGAACAACTACTTCTCCAACTGAAACAACGCTGGGCATTGGACTACATCTGATAGATATTCTGGAAAAACTCTCAAAAGAAAAAATCCTAAATATTAAATTTGCTTTTTTATTGAGATAGTTATTTGATTTTGTATTCCAGTCTTAATTGAGAACTCATATAGATGAATGAGGCAAAGGATAATGTCTTTCAAAAGAGAGTACTCACCAGAAATCATTTGTAGCATTGATGCAAGAGAGGCATCACATTCACAATAGGTCTTCAATACATTTTTGTTGACGAAAATTCATTTCACGCTTCCACGATCATCAGGAAGACCGGAAAAATGGGAAACACATTTTCAGAAGCAATCTCACATTTAAACCTGGCACGGGTAAGAATATTGATTTGCTTGAAAATATTAACAGGATGTTCATAAAGTTATGTGGAATCATCTGCGACTGAAAGATTAACTTCAGTCACTATCTTCAATCGTTTAGTAGTGGCGATATGGATATTTTTCCAATTATAGCAATAGAGACTAGTAAAGGAGTGAAGGATAGGTATATAGGGGTGTACCCTTGTTGAACATGCAAGGAAAAATGCTCTGTTCGCCTAGTCTGATCAATATTCAATTAATTTACGTTTTATGGATGGCGATATCATATGTGCTAGGGGTTTTGTCGCTAATTTTTTTTTTTGAAATTTTCGAGAAAGCATTTTGACTGGAAATTTCACTGACTGCGATTTGCGGTCTCATGATCTGGCCGAAAATTGCACGAGTTAAATTTTCTAGAGGCAAAATGCTTAAGGGAAAATCTCAGAGATTTTACGATAGAATCCTCTAGCACGAATGATATTTGATGAGAATATTTCCCAAATAACATTTGAAACTCGATAAAATTATCAGATTTCATGTTATATTTGAATTACAACAATTCTTCTCGTTCCAAACTTGAAGGAATTGTGTGTCCGTTTCTGAATGCCTTGACCTTTGCCTAATGTGGCCATTCCATAGTTATCTTTGGTCAATCTATCTTTCCAACAATAAATTCATTCAGCTATTTTTAGTTTCGTAAATAAAATTATATTTTCTCAAAGAACTGCCAGCTATTCGTCATTTTCATTGCATACTTGGGGTCTTCATCCACCCATACACTGAATAATGGAATAAGTATGTATTCATTTGTAACTGAATCCAATTTTTATGATCCTAACTTGAAAAGTAACGAAACAACCATATAAATTTTAAACCCCCTATATCACCCCTTTAAGGGTTGAATTTCGGAAAACACTGAAACACGTATTTATGTATTTGTAACAAAGACCTATAATTATAATTTTCATGAACTCCAATTGAAAAAAACTAACGGTACTCCTACACAAACTTTTAACCCTCACTTTATTTAACCTTCAGTGTTGAATTTTGAAAATCCTGAAATTTGTGATTTTTATTTAAAAGATAAGCCCAAATACCAATTTCCTCGACTCTACTTCAAAACTTCCACACCTTTTCCTCCTCCCTCCCTCTGAGGATGGACTAAGAATACGAGAGGTCTATATGAAAACCTTCATAATTCTCACAGTTTCTCCAGATACGAGAGTTTTCCTGATTCAGAATTATATGCAGATATTTCCATATAACCGGGAACACTTTCATTTTCGGTATTACTCGTCTCGCAGCTACTCAGATCGGAAAATTCAACTTCGTCACCTAAACCTGACGAAAAATCCAAATTTTTGGAGCTATCAAGTTTTCTCATACGATAATCAACCTGATAAAACAAAAAAAAAATATATTCATCAACTTCAAAGCGAGTTGCTTATTATTGCCTTATTTATTTTTGCCTTTTCTGCAGGTCACCGCAAGCTCACTGATTTGAAATCCCTAATAAATATTTTGAACTGAAAAACGCGCGAGGCAGTAGAGGCAACGCCGCCGGGACACACAAAAGCCGTTTCAATATAGGCAATATACGTTTGGGATTCATAGCGTAGTGAAATAATAATTGGCTCTACAACGTTTCAAAGGAGTATACAAATTTTTAAATATTGAGAATTGTTACCCCTCTAAGTGTGCTTCGATGGAACACGATGGAATGATGTCATTGCAATGGAATATACTCTTCGGCCATTCTGAAAAGTGCGGGTTCAAGAGCGACCCGCTCATTTTGGTGGGCTTCACAAGCGACCGTGTACAACTATATATATATATATATATATATATATATATATATATATATATATATATATGTATGAAGTGCTTCCTCGGGTTTCTCTCCGCATATTGTGCCCTCAAAAAGTCCGAAAAAAGCGAAATCACATTTGTCATCTTCAGATGATGTTTCGTTGGTTCGAACTCTACTTGTATATCATCACATACCCAGATTTTGAATTCTGATATCATTTCATATATAGTTCTTAAAATTCGCTTACGTTGTTGTCAAGTTATTGCTCTTTTCTTAAATAATGTAGGATTTAAGAAATACCATTTTTAAAGATACCTTATACACGAATGCTAGCTTTATATTTCATAAAATTATAAGAGAAATACTACTGAATGCATCAGATGACATAAGAATTAGTCAATTATACTGGCTATTCAAAATAATGTTTGCAGTTTTGTGTTTTATTTTATGAAATTTAGTGACCAATTGAAAAAGTATTTTTGCAGGCTAGTCGAATTTTCATTTTCAGATCACCCAAATCAGCGTAAAAGATATCTTTAAAATTATTGGATTTCAGGCAATGGAAAAATAATTTATATTTCAGTATTTGGAGACAAAAGGTAAAAATACAATGACAATCACAAATTTATTATGACAACTATCAAGTCTTGTTTTTAATTTACAGGGTGGGGTAATATATCTTAAGGAACTTACAACTATTTCATTCAACACAAATAGCCTCATAGGAAAAAATTAAGTGAGGATAAATATGGGGAACGAGCCAGCTACCAAATTGGGCTCTTATTACCAATCCATCTATTGAGATTCGTTATGCTATTGGAATATCGTCCATAAAAAAATGGGTGGTATTTGTTCTCTTTTAGAATTTTTTACAAATTAGACTTACTAACACTTGCTTCTTCTGTCAGAGTACAAATAACGGCATGTGGATGCTATATAAGTTAACACATTGATGTATAAATATTCGGATCTTAAAGTAGGCCTGCCTGAAAAGTGCAATAACTTAACACTTATTTTTAAAAGTATACATTGAATGATATCAGAATCTGGATATGTGACCGCCAATCATTATTCTTGGGGGATTTATTTGTAGAGGTCAAAATTTAACGGCAATTGCGTGCGTACCATTTGAAATCCAAACAGTCATATATTCATATAATTTGGAAAATAAATACTTTCAGGTTCATCCATCAGTCGATACTTACATCTTGAAAATCTTGGTTTATTGATGATTTCCGGTTGGGAAAACCACTCAGATCTTTGGCTGAATATATCATAAAAACTACAAGTATTATTATTAGAGATCCAACGATGACCACAGCCTTTTTCAATCTCATTGCATATTTTTCCTGAAACTGAATTTTTGATGAGAGTACATTAAAAAAAATGGAATTTGAACTTTGTAGATTTAAACGAATATTGTTTTCAATTCCGAAAAGGGTGAGAATTAAATTTTGTGTTCTTTGGTGTATGCCTACTAAAAACCTGAATATGTTACTCAATAAGAGATAAATCAGTACAAACTGAATAAATGCTACCTCGGCAATGAAAGTTTAGATTTTTTTAAGTTTTGACAGAAATCACTAAATATTTATGAAGAGATGCGCTCTCTGACAATTTTACATTAAACATACTGTGATATGAAAATCTGAGTGACACATACTTAAACATATGTCCTGCAATTACTGAAACTGCACAGAGTCTTGTTATGAAAATGACCTCAGGGACAAATGACTTTACACTTTTTAACAAACTCAAGATAGGTGTTTATTGACCTATATGAACTGATAAAAATAATCCACAAAGTCAGCACAGTGTTCAGTTGTGTGCATAAAAGAGTCGTACAAGGTGTGTATGGTGTAAACCTGCCTATAATGTTCCATATTTCATAAAAAAGTAGTATACGTATACATTTGACAAAAATAGTTTCAATTTTGACACTACTTGTCAAGGTCGATAAGAAGTTTAATTAAGATTGACAAGCCTGACTCACAATAGCCTATAACTGCTGTACGACTTTTTTATGCACACAACTGTAGATGTATAAAAAAAATTTATAAATAAAAGTATTATATATATAAAAGTGTATACACATATATGAAAGAAAACGTACATTATACAAAAACAAAAAAAGTTTAATTGACTAATATTCCCTAATATATATGGAATTATATCTAGTAGAAGAGCTTTGTTTCTTTTTTTTATTTATGTGCCTGGTTTATTGTTTTCAACTCATCGGGAAGTACATTGTAAAATAATCTCAGTACATTACATTCAGATATTTTTGGCAGGAAGTAGTATTATAGTATTTTCACGTTGAAAAGAGAATGACGTGATTTGTGTTAATTTTGTTTATCTAACAGAGCAAAGTTGCATTTCCCACAAAAATGCGGTAAATATTGATGGAACTAGTGAAATGTAATTACAAAAGTTGCCTGTCCTGTTAAACATTGCCAACGATCAACAGAATAATCGTCTGACAGCTGTGACTTTTATTTTCGCATTGTGTATTTTCCTTCGATTTCTTAGCGTTTTCTGTTTAATTAATAACAACATACCTAAAGCATTATCAAAAGTCTCAAGAAATAGTAGCGTCTTTGATAGACTACTTCGAAAGAGAACGTGAAAATGCAGGACCTTTTCTTCCACTGAAGTGGAGTTCACAGAGTTTTATATCTAGACTTCGTGTTGAAAAGGGAAACATTCTCAATTGAATATTGATAGGAAGATTTTTCTGTGAATTGAAAAATCCACGATTAAAATGAAGTTATTTTTTGTGAATGTCTAACAGAAAACAACTACTTCCCCGGCTGAAGCCACGCTGGACATTGAACTACATCTGATAGATATTCTGAAAGGCCCTAACTCAAAGAAAAATCTGAAATTGAAAATTGGAATTTCATTCAGATAGTTATTTGATTTTCTATTCCAGTCTTAATTAAGAACTCATAAAGATGAATGAGGCAAAGAAGAATGTTTTCAAAGAGTACTCACAGAAATCATTGTAACATTGACGCGAGAGACATCGCATTCACTAGGTCTTCAATATATTTTTGTCGACGAAAATCTATTTCACGCTTCCACGATCATCAGGAAGACCGGAAGAAATGGGAAACACATTTTCAAGCACTCTCACTTTGCAAAGATGGAAAAAGTTAGAATCATTTCTTTTGAGAGACACTTTGAAATTAGTGTTTTCTGATATTAAAACCTGTCATGGGGTATGATAGATTGATTTGTTGAAAATATAAACAGGATGTTCATATAATCAGATGTGGAATCATCTGCGACTGAAAGATAAACTTTAGTCACTATCTTCCATCGTCAAGATAACCTCTTGTGGGGTATTCATGTTGAAAAGGGAAACATTCTCAATTGAATATTGATAGGAAGATTTTTCTGTGAATTGAAAAATCCACGATTAAAATGAAGTTATTTTTTGTGAATGTCTAACAGAAAACAATTAGTTAGGGCCTTTTCAGAATATCTATCAGATGTAGTTCAATGTCCAGCGTGGCTTCAGCCGGGGAAGTAGTTGTTTTCTGTTAGACATTCACAAAAAATAACTTCATTTTAATCGTGGATTTTTCAATTCACAGAAAAATCTTCCTATCAATATTCAATTGAGAATGTTTCCCTTTTCAACATGAATACCCCACAAGAGGTTATCTTGACGATGGAAGATAGTGACTAAAGTTTATCTTTCAGTCGCAGATGATTCCACATCTTATTATATGAACATCCTGTTTATAATTTCAACAAATCAATCTATCATACCCCATGACAGGTTTTAATATCAGAAAACACTAATTTCAAAGTGTCTCTCCAAAAGAAATGATTCTAACTTTTTCCATCTTTGCAAAGTGAGAGTGCTTCTTGAAAATGTGTTTCCCATTTCTTCCGGTCTTCCTGATGATCGTGGAAGCGTGAAATAGATTTTCGTCGACAAAAATATATTGAAGACCTAGTGAATGCGATGTCTCTCCTGTCAATGTTACAATGATTTCTGGTGAGTACTCTCTTTGGAAAACATTCTTCTTTGCCTCATTCATCTTTATGAGTTCTTAATTAAGACTGGAATAGAAAATCAAATAACTATCTGAATGAAATTGCCAATTTTCAATTTCAGATTTTTCTTTTGAGTTAGGGCCTTTTCAGAATATCTATCAGATGTAGTTCATAAATTTTATAGTTAATGTCCAGCTGGCTTCAGCCGGGGAAGTAGTTGTTTTCTGTTAGACATTCACAAAAAATAACTTCATTTTAATCGTGGATTTTTCAATTCACAGAAAAATCTTCCTATCAATATTCAATTGAGAATGTTTCCCTTTTCAACATGAATACCCCACAAGAGGTTATCTTGACGATGGAAGATAGTGACTAAAGTTTATCTTTCAGTCGCAGATGATTCCACATCTGATTATATGAACATCCTGTTTATATTTTCAACAAATCAATCTATCATACCCCATGACAGGTTTTAATATCAGAAAACACTAATTTCAAAGTGTCTCTCCAAAAGAAATGATTCTAACTTCAAAAATATATTGAAGACCTAGTGAATGCGATGTCTCTCCTGCGTCAATGTTACGAATGATTTCTGGTGAGTACTCTCTTTTGGAAAACATTCTTCTTTGCCTCATTCATCTTTATGAGTTCTTAATTAAGACTGGAATAGAAAATCAAATAACTATCTGAATGAAATTGCCAATTTTCAATTTCAGATTTTTTCTTTTGAGTTAGGGCCTTTTCAGAATATCTATCAGATGTAGTTCAATGTCCAGCGTGGCTTCAGCCGGGGAAGTAGTTGTTTTCTGTTAGACATTCACAAAAAATAACTTCATTTTAATCGTGGATTTTTCAATTCACAGAAAAATCTTCCTATCAATATTCAATTGAGAATGTTTCCCTTTTCAACATGAATACCCCACAAGAGGTTATCTTGACGATGGAAGATAGTGACTAAAGTTTATCTTTCAGTCGCAGATGATTCCACATCTGATTATATGAACATCCTGTTTATATTTTCAACAAATCAATCTATCATACCCCATGACAGGTTTTAATATCAGAAAACACTAATTTCAAAGTGTCTCTCCAAAAGAAATGATTCTAACTTTTTCCATCTTTGCAAAGTGAGAGTGCTTCTTGAAAATGTGTTTCCCATTTCTTCCGGTCTTCCTGATGATCGTGGAAGCGTGAAATAGATTTTCGTCGACAAAAATATATTGAAGACCTAGTGAATGCGATGTCTCTCCTGCGTCAATGTTACGAATGATTTCTGGTGAGTACTCTCTTTTGGAAAACATTCTTCTTTGCCTCATTCATCTTTATGAGTTCTTAATTAAGACTGGAATAGAAAATCAAATAACTATCTGAATGAAATTGCCAATTTTCAATTTCAGATTTTTCTTTGAGTTAGGGCCTTTTCAGAATATCTATCAGATGTAGTTCAATGTCCAGCGTGGCTTCAGCCGGGGAAGTAGTTGTTTTCTGTTAGACATTCACAAAAAATAACTTCATTTTAATCGTGGATTTTTCAATTCACAGAAAAATCTTCCTATCAATATTCAATTGAGAATGTTTCCCTTTTCAACATGAATACCCCACAAGAGGTTATCTTGACGATGGAAGATAGTGACTAAAGTTTATCTTTCAGTCGCAGATGATTCCACATCTGATTATATGAACATCCTGTTTATATTTTCAACAAATTAGACTTCGTGGTTATACTAATTACATCTAAGGTTTTGTGTACATTTATATATGTTTGATTTCATCTGCCTTTAATTTGAGTATCGAAAAAGCAAAAACGGGTAAAACCAGTGGTAGATATTGTTTCGATCAAGCTGCAATTAGAAATGTGATCTATGATATGTACAGAAATAATTAGTATTTTATATCAGTTCATTTTTCGTACAATATTCAATGACAACAATAACTTTGGGAAAATAAATCACTTTGAAAGATGAACGGAAAAAAGTGATATTGTCAAATTTTGCATATTTTTATGTAAAATTCTGAAAAAAAGATTACCTTCATCATGGTTTGATGGTCTGCCCTGCACAGCAAGTAAACGTATACACTTTTTACATGAAACTTGAGGAGGGGGGTTTACATTCAATTCAATTTCAATTCAATTTATTCGTAAACCATAACAAGATACTTGTATACATACAAATTTATGACGGTTATCCTTTATAACCCCAAGGGTTCACCTAAGCACTTAAGGTGCTTGTTTTGTGCAGCTCCTTGGAATAATTCAGGATTTTCATTAGGTAATCAAAATGAATGGTATACATATTAATATATTGTTTACAATGAAAATATGAATAATTGGAATTCCTGCTGAAATCGATACTAATTCTATTTATAAGTTTATTCTCTTTTTCCTATCTTGAGAATGGTTAATGTGGTAAGGATCCATATCTTTATATAAAAATTTATATTACACGTTGAGGTTCGTTCATATATACTCATACTTATACACATCCAACAATACAAACTAATGTATTTTACAATACAATACACACGATCGCAGTTTGAAAGAAAACCTCTCATTTAACAAATATAAAACTGATATAAAACAATTCATCAATCTTAACTATCTAACACTACTGAATAATATAAAAAAAAAAATAATTTTTTTTTTTTTATAGTAACTTCAGTAGTGTTAGATAGTTAAGATTGATGAATTCAAAGATGACACCTTGGGCGCCCGGCAAGATTCCAAAAAGAGTGTAAAAAAAGATTAGTGGTACAAGGTAAAGACAAGCATAAAATGAAACCACAATACGATAGTTGATTTTTTATTTTGAATTGTACCATTCTGGATGCAGTACCAGATTTATTTGTAGAGACAATTTAATTTTTAATTCAAAAACAAAGAATTTTGATCACCATGTAGAAATAAACCAAAAAGATGTTTTGCATTGATTTGAATGTCAGCTATTGATAAATTTAGGAAAGCTTTCAATAATAGTATGAATAATGCAAGGTATCACAGCACTGTGATTAATAAAGCCCCAACAACAGCATTGAAGAAGGCTGATATCCAAGAATGGTATTGAAACAATAATATTCCTTTCGATAATTCTGAAATTACATTTTTGGATTTAAAAGCAAAGTTATTGTGAACATAATTCAAGCTGAATTTATAAATGATATATTTATTTTGAAGGAATAAGCCACCACCTGTATATGAATCTGATACCACTTGCAGACAAATAAGGGCATTAAGTGCTTCGTCTTCCACCATTTTGCACATACAAGTGTTATTGCACATACAAGTGTTAGACACTTAGGTGCAAAAGAAAAAAATAAATGCAACTTATTATTTTCATAGTTTTTATACATATGTAATAACTGTATATTATGTGAGCAATAAATAAAAAAATACACCTGCATGTTCAAACCTATCGAACATATTGGGGGATAAACAAAAAAAATTTATAGGGATAGTGTGGGTAGAGATGACACTTCAGCTGAAAAATCACTGGCTATATAAAAATGAGCTTAAAACAAAGCTAAACCTTGTGTACTGGCTAGAACGATTCAATATACTGAACAAAAAACATTATACTGGGATAGAGAAGTTGGGTTTGATAGGAAAGATGTTCTGCACCTTTTTTTAATTTTTAATTTTGATGATGGTTATGGTGATGACGACATTTAAAAACTGCAGTAAAGACAGCTTTTTTTCTGAAAATAATCATTAGTATATGCTTGACAACAGACAACAGTCGAAACCGTATATAACGACATTGAAGGGACCATATAACTAAGGACGCTATATCCGATAGTTGTTATAAGCAATATAATTTTTTTTTTATTTCAATGATTTATATATCGCCATATGATGTGAGATCTTTTTTCAATATTAAACACTTCTCTTTTTTTGGGAAATAGTGACGCAAAAAAGCATGATCCAAATCAAATCACAACAATATCACTGATTATTTTTTTCGTGTAATTTTTAACCAATCAGAACGTTCAATGTAGTTAAGTTACCTTGTATAATTTCGATAATACCTGATTATACATACAGTAGCTCCACCAATCGAAAATTTTACAATAATTTCATTTCCGTGGTAACCACATCGACATCAATATACAACAATACACAAACTAGCAGGACCGTCAAATTTTGACGATATCAATAATTGTTCAAAAATGAGTCGATTCGGAGATTTATAATTAAATGCAATAGACGAAGGTATACAAAATACTGAGCCTCATAATACAGTGAAAACAAAAAAGTATGTATGGAAACAATTTCTTACGTTTTGTAGTGAAAGAAACTATGTACTAAATGAATCAATTTCCACTGAAATGATAGCATCCATTTCGAAAGATTGGGCTTTCAATATGCGAAAAGGTAATAGAGAAAATTATAAAGAAAATGTGGTTAAAACGATATGGAACGTAACGGCAAAACAAATACAAGAAAAATATATGAAAGAGTTTAATGAGTAATTGATCCATTCTCTAGTCCCATATTTTTAGCCGCACGGAACGCAAGAAATTCAAAAAGAAGGGAACTTCAAATGTTACCGGACAAGAGAAAGGTTAGTGCATCAGCATTTAAAGATACCGAGTACATATCAATGATAGAAGTGTGGGATGAAAATACACCGGAAGGATTACAAATAAAAAAAATCTTAATTGCTTCTGTAGAACTTGCGTGGAGAGGAAATGAAAGAGCGTCATGCATGACTCATTATTTTCAAAAGGAAACTGGAAATGATGATACTCCAACTGGTATACATTATGATCCTATTTTTACCAAAACCACACAGGGAGGAGCAAAATCGTGTGCTAATAATAAAAGGCTTGTACCCAATGAAGTCGTTGTCCAGAGAAACTTCTAGATACACTAATGATAAAAAGAAGCGAAAACATCAATATTAAAACAGATAGGTTTTTTCTGACAGTAAATCCTAACTGGAGAAAACAAAAAACCCTTGGCTAGTATAAAAATATGCTAATTCGAATCCATGAAATTAGTAAATGGACCAAAAAGTCTGCAGAATTGGCAAATTTAAATATGACAAACAAAACATTTTCAAATCATTCTCACCGAGCCACTGCTGTTTCACAATTGGCAAAAGCAGGTGTATCGGAACAAGAACTTATTGAAATAACAGTACATGGTAATAGCAATTCTATCAAACAGTTAGATGAACAACATCACCAACACATAATAAATAGGATGAGATCCAATTTTTAAAATGCTACAGGTTCAAGTAATAACACCTTCGGTATTTCGCACTTCAATGAGCAGTAGCCACGTTTCCAGCGCAGAAGATAACTCAGTTGAAAAAAACGTAGTATATAATAATTGTAATTTTCATTGTACCAATTTGTATTTAAATTAATAAATTGTTTATATTTACTTAATTTACTCAAAAAATAATCGTATCAAATACAATACGTACTTCAAAATAAATACGGTTATACATCTCAAACTTCCTGCATAATTACAAATCGTGTCAGTTTGACAGAATAATCCTCCCGCTTCGCGGTCGGATTATTTAAACTGTCAAACTGACACTCTGTGTAATTATGCAACAAGTTAAACCCTTACGACACTATGCCTTTTTCGTGCCTATTTGTCTGCCTGACTGACGGTGGCTGAAATTTTAAACAAATACGCATGCGTGCGAGGCTATTTTGTTGATTGTTTCAGGCATGAAAATAAATAGGACTGGTTCTATTTTTTCCGCCTGAATCGAGGGAATTTCAAGGACGTTTGTGGAAATGTCAGGTTTGCCAAAACAGTAATTATCTATTGGACTTGACATAACCAACAAATAAATGAAATTAATCACATAGTTTTCGTTTGGTTCAGTATGACAGAAAAGAAGAAAAAATCTTGTACCAGATATGGAAAAAGTTGAAACAAATAGTCCAGGTGTACTAAATTACTTAATCATTAAAGGTAAATGTCAATTTTCCTTAGGTTTGCAGCTCTGAAATTAGCACCTGAAACAATCATCAAAAAGGCACGGTGTAATAGTGCAAATTATATATATAACCTGATTATTTTGAGGTACTTATAGTATTACTACGAGGGATCGACCGATACCGATATTTATATCAGCCTAGGGGTTATATCGGCCTCATTGGCCGATTATCGTATCGGCCGATATCAAAAGCCGATAGACCGATAAGTATATTTTTATTGAGAAAAAAAATTAAATTTGAAGAAAAAACACACTTTTATCAAAAATACATCTTTATTGGCAATAAAATGTATGTAACGTAAAATCAACTAAATTCTATCGCTAGAAATTAAAAATTAATAAAATAAAACTTAGTGCGGATTGCAACTGTAAGGTAAAACTATTTCACCTTACTAAAATACAAAAATATCTGATGAATACTGATAATTTAGTTTTGGTAGGTTGTGATGCAAAAACAATAAGCTTTCTGCCCTATCAGGAGTTAGCCTGCTACGTTTTGAATCATAAATATTACCAGCTTCAGGTATATGGCAGCCTGCGGAAAAAGATTGGGAAATTTTAATTTATTGTCGTTCCACCTCTGAACGGTATTTCTGGAAATTACTGGATGACTTTGATATAATTTAATTTCATCATCCAGTACCTCAACAAAAGCAGACCTTTGTTTTCGTTTTCGCTTCGAACTTCCTGATGTGCCTTCACCAGCAAAATGTTCGTAAGATTCCCAAAATAAATCACGCATAGTCTTTGATGCACTTGAATCTCTTTTCATATCTAGCAATTTTATTAGTGGCATATTGTCCCCCATCATCACTATCACCATCCGTAATAGTTTCGATTATGCCGCTGCCTCCCTCTTGAACAGTAATTTTTCTTTTTAATATTTCATAGATTGGTCCGCCTTCATTGTCAAAAAAACTGTTCTTGAAACGTGGATCCAACAACGTGGCCAGCGTAAAACTTTCTTCAGTAAAAATATGGTTGAATCGTTTTTCCAAGTTTTTTTGTAGATCACTCCTCAACGTGTCTACACCAGAAAATATGGCACTTTTTGAACGGTTGCTCAAGTACGAATCTAATGTTTTAACTAGGGGTATCACCTCTGATATGCAACACTCCCTGTTACTTGAGAGTTTAGTTATTTCCTCAAAGGGTTGTAAAAGGTTGATAAGCTTTTGAACCAAATCCCATTGGTGGAATGTTAGGTCTGTCAAATCTGGATTATCCAAGATATAAATACTGATAACCTTTTTTTGTTCTAGTAATCGTTCCAGCATGTAATAGGTTGAGTTCCATCTGGTTTGTATATCTTGGATAAGTTTTTCTGTTGGGACATTCATTTGTTCTTGTAGCTTTTTGAGTTTATCACAAGCAGTTGCAGAGTGATTGAAATAAGTCACAATTCTCCTTGCTTTGGCAATAACATCTATTACTGCCCTTTGGCAATCGATGGAGTCTTTTATTGTTAATTGTAAAGTGTGAACAAAACAACCCTGATATTTTATTACAGCGCCGACGATCCCTTTTTTCATATTGGCGGCGTTATCTGCCAACAAAACCCACTATAGAAAGGAAGATCTACAACACTCTGAGGAAATTTAAACATTTCATTCCAGACAACGAACGATCACATCTAACGCCACACTATAGCAAACCACCGCATCTCTACGGGCTTCCGAAAATCCACAAACCAGACATGCCACTGAGACCGATCACCAGCTCGCGGAACTCACCAACCTACAAGTTATCGAAATACCTCCTACCAATACTACAACCCTTACAAGGAAATAGCAGTTCAAACGTCAAGAATTCCAAGCAGTTCGTTGACACCATCACAGATGTTGAACTTGGACCAGAAGATCGTTTCATCAGCTTCGAAGTGGAGAGCCTTTACACCAATGTCCCTATAGAGGAATCCCTTAGTATCATCAAAAGGAAACTCGAAGAGGATAACCAGCTAACCTTCCTACCCAAGCAATATTGGAATTACTGCAGTGCTGCCTACAGAACTCATATTTCCAGGAAAAGGAAAGATTCTTCTCTCAAGTCGACGGACTCCCGATGGGATCTTCCCTTTCTCCAATCGTCGCCAACATATACATGGAGTGGTTCGAAGAATTGGCTATATGAGAGACAGAATACAAACCAAAGCTGTGGTTGAGGTACGTGGATGACACCTTCATTATATGGAATCACGGAGATAAACATCTCCAGGATTTCTTGTCAAGAATCAACAGATTCAGGGATTCGATCAAATTCACGATGGAAATGGAAACCAACAGTGCCTTACCCTTCTTCGATGTGAACGTTGAGAGAATAGGTAATGAAATCCGCACCTCTGTCTACAGAAAGAAGACACATACAGGGCAGTACCTCAGTTACAGCTCCAACCATCCGAGTTCGACGAAGAGAGGGATCGTGAGAACATTTGTAGAGAGAGCGACGCACATATGCAACGACGAAGAGTCACTAGATGCCGAATTAGACCACATCAGAGAGGACCTTCACCAGAATGGATATCCCAAGAAACTCCTAGGAGAAGTATTGAAACAGCTCCAGAGAACGAAGACATCTGAAGAGCAACAACAAAGCACAGTGGTGTCTCCGAGAAGATTAGAAGGATCGGAAACAAGTTCAACATCAAGAGCTGCTTTCAATTCGGCAGTACTTTACGGAGTTTTTCAACAGGTGGTATTTCATATTAGACGTGTTGGCCGTTTTTCCTTTGCCACCCAATGAAACAGATTTTTGGCAGATTTTGCAAATTGCACTTCCGTTTTTCTCATCGTTTCTCAATACTTTTTCAAAATATTGCCATAAAGGGCTTGTTTTCTGCATTTTGTCACAACATACAATAATAATAATTCCACCGCTCAGTTTACTTCAAACAAACACTATAATATACTTTAAAAACAGTAAACACTTTGGCCTCTATTCTATACTTCGAACACAACTAAAATAAGGCACAACTTAAAATTATCATTTATCATGAAACGACAGAAGACGAATACAAGTTAGGACCTGCAGATGTACCAATGTACCAATTTTGAACCATTTTATTCCTCTAGCCTCACTAAGAAACGTTATACATCCTTGTTTTATCTGGAAACAGCTTTAATAACCTAAATCACCTAAGTTTGGGTCAAAACTAATCAAATATTTGTGGAATACACATTTTACGGGAGATTAATTATTAAAACAGATTTAGTCTTGTCACTAGGTGTAGCCATGCCATTACAAATATTAGTTAGTTTAAATTTTATTTACGGGTTGAGAATATTGAATAAGCTCATGTGCATCAATATACAGGGCATGACTACACCTAGTGACAAGACTAAATCGTGTTTTCATAATTAATCTCCCGCAAAATGTCTATTCCACAAGTATTTGATTAGTTTTGACCCAAACTTATGTGATTTATGTTATTAAAGCTGTTTCCAGATAAAACAAGAATGTATAATATTTCTTAGTAAGTAAGGATAGTAAGGGTAGTAAGGGTAGAGGAATAAAATGGTATTTTTGTTTCTTTTTAATACGCACTCATATAATTACCGAACTCGCCGCTACGCGGCTCATGCGCAATTTTTCCATTGGTGCGTAATATGCTTTTTACAACACTTGATACGTAATATATTATCCTGATGTAGTCCTACTGATTTCAATCCTCACCAAAACCGTTCCATATGGTATACAAAAAACAATAGAAAATTCGCAATGTTGCACATATTGGCAATACTTCAATCTGTCACCTTGTGACGTCATTCTCTTCTGAACTTGAAAATACTATAAGAGTTTCTTGAAAATATCTCGACATGAACACATATATATATATATATATATATATATATATATATATATATATATATATATATATATATATATATTCTTTACTAGCACCCCCTTTTTCTATCATTCTTTCTAGAGCTATCAGTGGGTTTGAGGTACAGCATACAAAGCACATTTTGATGTACCTGTCACATTTTTAGCTCTTTTAGTCTACAAATATCTTTCGATTTTCAAATAGAACACCCTGTATATTTTGATATTTTCAGTGACTTACTGAAAAGGCATTTTTAGTATGAGACAATTGCAAAATATATTCGACACTCATTAGATACGATAAACGCCTCAAAACAATTATTCAGTTATTTCGAACAAGTCACTCTTATAATATTAGGCTGGTGAATCTTCATTTTCAGATCATCCAAATCAGAAAAGGGAATAATGTGAACGGTATTTTTCAGAAAACCTCATAGAATATAAATGGTAATAAATCTGGAGTAGCACTATATTGTTGTCATCAAACACACTATCGTTCTACTATTGCAATATCTTCCATTAATTCATTTCATGAAAAATGTTAATATCACATTTGTTTTCTTTCTGTACATTAGATTTACTCACACTTATTTCTTCTGCCAGAGTACAAATAGAAGCATATGGATGGGTATCTATATGAGTTAACATATTGATATCTAAATCTTTGGTTTTTACAGTGGTAGTTTGATGATGATGCTTCATATTGGACGGAAATATAGTCTAGTCGAGAAGTGAGCTTCTTGCAAAAAATCGTTCCAAGGCTACTAAAAAGGATGTCATTATGAGAAAGACGTATTTTTCTATTTATTCTGCATACGAAAATTTGCAATTTTTTTAACAAAAAAGAAAAACGGCCTTTTGGCAATAACTCAAAAACTATTGATGAAAAAGATCATACTCCCGGAACTCTATCTCAATTATTTATCATTTTAATTCAACGTTGAATGTAGGGCGCCGCGTGGGCGTTACCGCAGGAGTACAGCACCTCTCGAGAGAGCAATGCACGTAAAAATTATTTTTTATACTATTAAATATAAATTTAAAAATTCAAAAAAATTATAGTTTCATTTGAATAGTTGAAAGAATGTAATTTCGTTGGAAAAATTGTTTTCATTGAGTTTTGATAATGTGAGGCTATTAAAATGGGAAACATTCTCAATTGAATATTGTTAATTAAGTGTTTTTTTTAAACCGCCGATTTTATTGAAAACCTAATAATTGTTCACAGAATGACTCCATAACTTTTTTGCTTCTTGGAGCACATTTTACATGTATTCTCAATAATATCACGCTAAAAAATTGTTTAAAAGTTTATTATTTTGTTAATTATAAACTAAGGTTAACAAAATATGAGAAATTGAGTAAATATTGCAAAAAAAAAATAATATTATTAATTAATAAATTTTTAATAAAATTAAAAAAAAATGTTTTTTTTAGTTGCTGAGAATTTTTTTTTAAAAAAATTTAAAAAAATTTTTTTTTTTTATTTTTTTTCTACAAAATTCATAATTGGTGATTCTCTACCTAATTTTTTTTTATTAATAATGTAATTGTTTATTTACTTAATTAATTATAAACAAACTTTCATTGGCATTATATTTTTTAATGGTACAAAAAATAATAATAATAATATTTATTCGTCTTTTTTGATCATACAATGCTAATATAAGACATGAGAAGAATCGAGTGAGAAAAAAAAACAGTTCAAAAGCAAAGACGCTGCCTGTAAGTATATAGACACATAAAATCAGTAGAAACTTTATCACACTTCTCTAATAGATATTTCTTGAGGGTTTTTTTGAAAATTTTGTGGTCAGTGATGTTTTTCAGAGTTGATGGGAGATGATTAAAGAATCTCATTCCATTATACTGAGGACTAGACTCATAAAGGGTTGTTGAATATTTCGGCACACAAAACTGGTCTCCATATCTTGTTGAGTAGTTATGAAAGTTGTTGTTTTCTGTGAATACCGAGGAATTATACTTAGCATATAAAATACATTTATAGATGTATATTGCAGGGAATGTTAAGATTTCATAGGTTTTGAAGTGTTCTCTGTTTGCCTAAAATTTAGATTGAATATCAACCTGATGATCCTTTTTCGAGCAACAAAGATCTTGGCCACACTAGGTACGCTACCCCACGTCACAATATTGTATGATATGTGGGAATAAACAAGGGAATAGTAGAACTGAAAAAGCTGTTTGGTATTGAATATATTTCTTAGTTGCATTATAGCATAGTAGCCACTGTTTATTTTTTTACGGACATAGTCAATGTTTGCGATTGTCAAGCATTACCCCTAGAAAATTAGTTGTAGTGAATAGCCGGATATTCTCCTTTTCCACTTTCACAGTGAAGTGACCAGTTGATTGATTCCTAGAAGTGAACTGCATGGCTACAGTTTTATTGGAATGTAATATTAAGGAGTTTTTTTCGCACCATAGCGTACATTTTGCTGCCAGTATGTTGAGTTTACAAGCAAGTTCACTGGAAGTTTCAGCATCTGCTGCCAGAGTAGTATCATCGGCATATAATACAGTGTAATCAGCATTGGTATGTAAAGGGAGGACATTGATGTATAGTAAAAATATCAGGGGGTCTAAGATGGATCCTTGAAGAACTCCTCTTTCGATATCTTCAAATAAATGTTATTTTCAATATTCACACAAATTTTTCTCATACTGAGATACGAGGATAACCAGTGGAGAAAGTCACCTCTAAAACCCAATGCATATAGTTTGTTTACAATAATTGGTATATCTATACAATCAAAAGCCTTAGAGAGGTAAAAAAAAGTGCACCTGCATACCTCTTTCTATCAAGTTGGCTATGAACATAATAAAAAAGCCTGCAGTGGCACCTTCCGTTGACCTGTCAGAGATACCCATGTTGATGTTTTGTTATGATGTTAAATTTGAATAGGAATGACAAATGCATTTTTCAACAATTTTACAGAGTACTGTAGGAACAGGGATTGGTCTGTAGTTTTCTAGATGAAGTTGGTTACGTTTTTTAAAATATGGTGTAACAACACCGATTTTAAGATCCAATGGACATTTTCCCAGCTCCACAGATTTGTTTATTAAGTATGCTAAAGGATTAGTAATATATGGGTAAATATGTTTTATAACTTTTGTGGGAATACAATCTATTCCTACTGTGTTAGAGGGTTTCAATGACTGAATGGCAGCTGCTACTTCATGACTATTGATTCCTATAAAATGAAAAGTATTCTGAACATACAGAGTTGTGTAGTTTGGGAATGTGGTGTCAGTGAAATGTTCACTAATAGCAATGCAATGTTGCAAAGGATTCTACAAATGCATTGGCCATTTCTTTTTTGTTATCCGTTATTTTATCTGCAATTTCTATTAATTGTAAATTCTTAGACATATGCTTACCCGTTTTTGTATTCACAGTTCTCCATATGAACTTCTGTTTTTTACGTGGGGTTTTATCATCCAGAGAGCTCTGGTAGGCAGCTCTTATAGTATAGTTAACTATTTTAGAGTATTGCTTCTTTTGAGTTTTGTAACTTAGTAGAATCCCAGGGTTATCTGTGTTCTTAGACAACCAGAATGAATTCTTCAGTTCATTACCCTTTTTCATAATCTCATCGTTAATCCATTTGATAGAGAAGTGTGTGTCATTATATTGTCTATTTATGACAGGACAGGCTAGATCAAAGGAAAATTTTAAGATATTGAGAAAGGTTGCATAAGCTTGATCAATATCAATAGGGTAGTGAAATACTTCAAGAAAATCTTCATCCTTAATTTTTAGTGATAAGGTAGAAAGGTTTGAGTCTGATAGATTACGAAAATTATATTTGTTTTCGTTTTTTTTTTTATTGTTTCAGGAATCCTAATGTAATCAAGCTTAATATCAAGGCCAAAATGGTCACCAAATCATAGATCTACAACTGATTCATTGTACTGCATTGAGGGGGTGCATGAGAAAGTAGTACCTATATCTTGGACTTTGAAATATGACCATTTTTGACTATTGCAACTCTGGTGGGTTCTTTATTTAGACAAAACATATTGAAACTTTCCATAAAGTCTGTAAACAATGTTTTATCATGGGACTCGAATCTTTCAAGAGATTTATATTAAAATCCCCACAAATAATTACATATATAGTCTAACAGTTAGTAACTTTAGCTAAGACACTGCACATTTTCTTCAAGAACAATTCCACATTACCCGAGGGTGATTTGTATACGTTGAATAAACAGAAGCTGCTGTTGTTTACTTTAAAGGATATTCCGCAGCATTCAAAATGATCTTCCTCAGATATGCTTTTTAGAAAATAGATCTTTTTAATTGCCAGTGATTGTTTGGCGTATATAAGAGTACCACCATGAATTTTATTAGATCTACAATATGCATCTGCTATCACATATCCATTGAGATTTACAGAGTCAAGTGACTCAAATCCGCACCAACACTCCGATACACAAAATATATCTGGCTTATTGAAGGCTAAAACTATTTCAATACGATTGATTTTATTGATTATCTGCTCACGGAGATAATTCTCAACAGATCACTCGAGATGTCACTTTGTGAGGTTGAGTGTGTGGATTTCATCGATGGATATTTAATGGAGACTGGGTAAATGTTCAGAGGTTCTGGTGGGGACGCAACGTTGCTGCCGGCCCTTTCCTTATAAAAAACGATATTAAAGCGCCATTGGGCCAGACTTCACGACGCCGGGCTGTTTCCGGTTGTTCTTGCCTAATAATTACTTTCATTGATGGTTGTTTTGACATTTCTGGTTGTTTCTACAGGTGGATTCCACATTTAACCCCCTCAAGATGCACTTCGAGGAATTTTCTCAGTTCTTCCGGTTCAGTTGACGGTTTGAGCCTTGTTACATGCAACAATATAAGCTTAGGAACAGTCTCAACTTGACATGGTGTTCCTGTTTTACCAACTAGAAATTTTCTTTTCTTCTTATGTGTGACTTGCGCCTATCCCACATTATCGGAAGGTTCGTCATTTTCCGAATCTAGGTTATGCTGTAGGACATGAGAGTATGAGCCTTTGCTTCCATGATAGCCCCGCTAACTTGCTGAGGGGTTATGGGAGCATGATTGAGATTCTCAACTTTATTTTGAGTTTGTACCACATTCGCAAAACTTATAGCCGAGATTGATTTTGAGCCGTGGACGGGTTGTTAGCCACTGCTAATTCCGTTGGTTTCATGTTTACCTTGTACTTTTGGTAGTTGTAGTTCACGACTTATAAAATTCTTATGGCTGATTATGCAAATTTGAAGTGGAATACACATGTTGATCAGGTGTGTAAAAGACTCAATAGTAGTTATTATGCAATTTTGCAGCTGAAAAATATATTCACACTAGAGCAATTAATAAATGTGTACCTACTATGCTCTCTCATATTCACATATTTCTTATAACATTGTCCTTTGGGGAAGTACGGCCAATGCTCGCAGAGTTTTTATCAGTCAAAAAAGACTAATTCGCCTTATCTTTGACTTAGATTACCGAATGACGTGTAGGAATCATTTTAAAAAGTTTAAATTACTGACGGTACCATCGATTTACATTTATAAAACTGTAACATATGTTAAACTCGACATCAAGAGCTTCTCAAAAAATTCTGACTCTCATGACTATGCTACGAGGCATGGTGATTTATTTAGAAGTACAAAGCACCGTACTTCACTTTACGAAAGCAGACCTAAGTATAATGGAATACGATTTTTCAATCATCTCCCCAGTGATATCAAAAACGAAAAAAATATTAATAAATTCAAAATAAGATTGAAAAAATATTTAGTGGAATCCTGCTTTTATGACACATTAGTAAATATTTTGCAAATTCATATTTTTTTTTAATTTGATTGTTTGCTTGTTTGTATGGACGATATGTTTAAAGTAATATAGTTATTTGTTTACTGTATATATATATATATATATATATATATATATATATATCGAGAATAAGAGAAATCTGTTTCGAATCCAAGAGAGATCACCATCCGTCTACAGCCTGTTTCATGGTTTCCCAATCATCACGACGGCCTGTGGTCTCTTTCAAATTCGAATCAGACATCTCGTGTAGTTATTACCTTTCGGTACGTACAAAAATATGAAAGGGATCAGATTACAGATAGCGACACCTATAATCTGTGTTTTGGAGCTTAGACCTGTCATCGTGGAATTTTGAAGACACGAGAATTCGTGCAACATCGACAGATGCCAGCATAGACCAACCCACGACATCAATAGTCGTACTCCTATTTGCGTTCGCGCAAAAACAAATCATTTATCGAGGATAAGAGAAATCTGTTTCGAATCCAAGAGAGATCACCATCCGTCTACAACCTGTTTCATGGTTTCCCAATCATCAGGACGGCATGTGGTCTCTTTCAAATTCGAATCAGACATCTCGTGTAGTTATTACCTTTCGGTACGTACAAAAATATGAAAGGGATCAGAATGACATATAGCTTGACTACCTTCAATCGTGAATTTTGAAAATTCTGTCCTTCAAAATCGATGAGGAACTAAAACATTTTAGGATGCATTCTATCGTGTCTTCATATAATTCAATTATAATATAATATTTCAAATATATATATATATATAAATAATATATTATATATATATAATTATTTTATATATATATATATATATATATATATATATATATATATATATATATAATATATATATATATATATATATATATATATATATATATATATATATATATATATAAGCTGATACCCCCGACTTCGTCCGCGTGGAATTTATATTTTTTCTTATGTTTCACTTTGTCTCCTTCTATCTAGCTTATGCCTGTGGCTTTGGCAGCTTCCCTTTATCCTGTTTCCCGTTATCCCGTTTCCCGTTGACCCATTATCGCGGTATTCTGTTATTCCGCTATCCCGTTTTTGTTTTTCGCGTTATCCCATTAGCCCCTTATCCTGTATGTATTTCATCCCGCTATGATGACGGGAATAGAGTATGTGACAATAAAACCACATTTCTTCATAACCAAGTGCAACCAATAGAAGGTGAGCTCCCATTTCAAGTATATTATATATATATATATATATATATATATATATATATATATATATATATATATATATATATATATATATATATATATATATATATATATATATATATATATATATATATATATATATATATATATTTATATATATAAACTATAGTGCCGCTGGACCGTACCGTAGTATCGCGCACTCGGTTTGTCATCGTCGCCAGAATAGCTCGCAGATGGTAGATTTTCTGATGTATAAGCTATATTATTGTAAAGTTTCATTAAAATCCATCCAGTAATTTTTACGTGAAAGAGTAACAAACATACTTACAAACTTTCGCGTTTATAATATCAGTAGGATGTATATATATAAATATATATATATATATATATATATATATATATATATATTTATATATATAAACTATAGTGCCGCTGGACCGTACCGTAGTATCGCGCACTCGGTTTGTCATCGTCGCCAGAATAGCTCGCAGATGGTAGATTTTTTCCTACTTACTTGACCCTTATCGTCATATTTTGGACAACTCACACAATATCTTTATAAATTGTAGCCTATGTGTTATTCTGATGTATAAGCTATATTATTGTAAAGTTTCATTAAAATCCATCCAGTAATTTTTACGTGAAAGAGTAACAAACATACTTACAAATTTTCGCGTTTATAATATCAGTAGGATATATGTGTGTATCTATATATGTCTGTGTATATACATTTTATGACTTGTCCTATATCATGTATGATCTTAAAGGAGTCTGGGAATATATCCTCGGGAATGTCACCTGTTGGGTCCTCTGGATTTTCATAGCAAATCATCCCACTGCCAAACAACTTAACATTTTTTATCCTTTTGGCACAGCACTACATTTTAAGCCATTTTTTACAATTTTATTGCAATATTTGCAGACGCTATTTAGAGCGTCTTTCTCACTTGCCGTCACAACCATTTTCGACAAACTGTTCAATTTTTTTTGTAATTTTTCCAGAAAATTCTATAAAAATTACAAACAAAATTTTTTGAACAGTTTGTCGTACCTATGTGGTTGTTTTTGTTATTTTTTGTAGCATTCATAAAAAATTTAATGCTAATGAAAGTTTGTTTATAACTAATTGTTAAGTAAATAAACAATTACATTATCAATAAAAAGTTTTTTTCTTATTAGCTAGATAATAACCAATTATGAATTTTAAGGATAAAAAAAAACTATTACAAAATATTGATTTTTTAATCATAATAAACTCTTAGCAACCTAATGCAAAAAAATATTTTTTGAAAAATATTCAACTCGAGGCATTAGCCATGGAAATAGTTGTTTTTGATGGATATGAGACTAACATCACCATTATATAGGTTTTTGTAGTCAGCTGTGTTGAGGAATAATTTTAATTTTTAATGAAATTATGGCTGGCTAGCAAGAATGTTACAGATTTCTTTCTCTTATTGCAAATATTTCCTGAATTTCTCATATTTTGTTAACTTTAGAAAGTACCCTGCACGGTTCTTATGGAAAAAGAGTCCCAGTCGAATTGGCTGAAAATTTTGTTAATGTAGTGTATGATGTCCTGATCAAATGTCTCCATGGGCACAACGAGATCTAATGGACAGTTTTTGAGATAGAGGGTGTTAAACATGCGGAGGCAGGGTTGTTACTTACAACGGCGGATTATCCATAAGGCAAACTAGGCACGTGCCTAGGAGCGCGGCGTTACAAAGGAGCACGCGCACAAGTTTTTAAATGAAAAAAATATAAGTAAGTACCTACTTACAAAAAATAGTACTTTCTATAGAGATGTAGAGCTTCCGAAGCGCGCCCTGTCTTCTTGATTATTCCTACATCGCCCGATTCCATTATAGAAATTGTGATGTTGCACGACGTTGCTCGTCGACGCAAGTGTGCAGGGGTGGGGTGCGGGTCTGGGGGCCGACGGGTGGCGTGATTTTAGTTTTAACTTTTCATTAGAGCATCGCGCGCGCCGTCAGTCATCGGTTACGCGAGCTTCTATTGTTTACGTTCTCGCAGTGGTATATTTTGTTTATGTTTAATTAGTTCATTACGTTCAAGTACTCAAAAAAAATCGTGAATTGAGGAAAAAACCAAGTAGTAGCATATAAAACTTATTGCTATTTTTAAACTATGATGATGTTATTAACAATTTCGCAAGACAAAAATGTAAACGAATAAATTTAGAAAAATGTGATTGGATAAATAATTTTTTTAGTACAAACTTTAAATAAATAATGGTATTCATAACATGATTGTTTTTATATGTTGAATATTAATTACATAATAATGATAAAAAAACATTCATCTGCAAATTGTTTACGATATTCACAATTAACTCCCTCTTGCTTTCTTCACACTCATCATATTTTTCATTCACGCCCACCTGTTAAGGGTACATGTGTCCTAGACTACCTAATTATTTTGCAAAATATATGGCGCTGAAGAGGTGCCAGCCCTCTCGACATTTAATCCGCCTCTGGTTACTTAACTTTAGAAAATCAATAATGTGGCGATTATTTTGTTGCAAAAAGTTAAGGATAATAATTACAATCTTACTATTGTCGACACGAGTTGTAATGAAAAGTTCCAAGACTCCGTAATCAGGGTGATTCTTTTTCTCTAGCCAATGTTAAGATTTGTATGTAATGAACAAACTCAGTCAAACGTAAAAGCCCCTAGACTTGCAGAATAAGTAAATATCATTTGATTTTGATATTGGGTGATCTGAGGTTACTATTATACAGAGTCACTCAAAATTGTCTT
This sequence comes from Gonioctena quinquepunctata, assembly GCA_018342105.1. Lineage (NCBI taxonomy): Eukaryota > Metazoa > Arthropoda > Insecta > Coleoptera > Chrysomelidae > Gonioctena > Gonioctena quinquepunctata. The sequence goes on from JAFIRS010002429.1 coordinate 148,738, forward strand.
TTTTAATTGTATATATTTCAATTTTTTTTAGGAACATATATACAAATTAAACATAAAGTAGAAAACTAAATATAATATGATCAATATTTTGTGGCTCTTGTCTATTTGTTGCATCTGGTACGGATCCTATAATTCGGTTAGAGGGATAGGCCGTATAGCGAATATTTGGTTGCTGGCCTGAGTAGCGTACCCCAAAAACCATACGACAAGATAGTAGCAAGATGTGCGTAGGTACCGATAGTTCGAGCAGTAGATTTACACGTGCATTAATAATCATCTAGAGCATTTTCTTCTTCTTCATCATACATACACTTCATAAAGTTAGTAATGTGGCTGTGACATTATTACAAAAAGCTATAATTATATATGTGACCTACATAGATGTATTTTTTTTTGTGAAAACTGGAAATCATTAAGGAAACTGTAAACCTTAACACAGACAATAGGCACGTGGTCTCATCTCAAAGTAACACAGTAGGACCGGTTTCGGGGGTCTACCTCCATCATCAGTGTCGCTTTGCGTCAGCTCTGGAAGTACAAGGGTCTTGGCTCAAATATATTATACACTTCGATGTTGTACAGTACGTAGGATAAACTTACGTAAAGAATGTATATTTTGTATGAGAACTGTAACACCTTAACGTGGCCATCAGTAGACACTAACTAACTTCAGTGATTTCATCTCAAAGCAACATGGTAATTTCAAGTGCTTTCAAAACTAACGCCATCGACAGACCGGTGTCGAGGGTCTCAAAAAATTATTAACATAATAGGTATGTCGATACGTTTTGTAATGAAAAGTTCCAAGAATATTTACATAGAGTGATTCTTTTTTTACGAGCCGATGTATGTAATTATCAGGTAGACTTGCAACATATGTAAATATCATAAAAATTAAAAATAAAATAAAATACTAAACCTAATGAATAATATTTTGTGGGTGTGGTCTGTTCGCTGCATCTTGAACGGATCCTGTTAATTGAGTTAAGGGTTAGCAAATGTTTGGTTGATGGCGTGCGTACCCCAAAAACCATAGTACACTAGCAGGTACCGACAGTTCCAGCACCAGATTTGCAGGTGCAGTAATAACCATCTCTACCCTAACAACACAGGGATGTCCAAGGTATGTCCTTTTCATGTACCGCGGTACAAGGACCTGATTGGGACATCCAGGGGATGTACTGCAGAGGTTATCCAGAGCATCTGGTATATCCATTGGTTGTCCCATTCATGTCCCTGGTATTTCTGATATCTATTCACATATATAAGAATCATCGAAACTCATCAATATGTTCATTAAAAATTCAAAGTTGATATTTTGTTTCGAAAATGTTTTTCTTCTGGAAAATAATTATGAAGAAAATGGAAATTTATCTCAGAAATTTCTGGGAAGTGACCATATTACAAGCAGAAAATTATTAATGTATAATATACCCTTAATATAAATTCCTAAGGGCGGGTTGTAACGCAGCTGGTCATCCTCTGGTAAAGGTTAATTAAGGTTTTCTCTCTTTCTAGATCATGGCAATAAAAAGAGAGAAAATCTGCAGTTAGCAAAACCAAAGATGACCAGAGGTGATACAACCCGCCCTAAGAGTGTTTCGGTTTCTGAGGTTTTGTTCTGTTTGGCTTTGACAACATTATTTGAATTCTTTGGTGATCTGTCAACATTGTCAACAATTTTAACCTCACTTTTCACTTTGTATAATGTGGAAGTTTCTTTTGTTCTATGTGAAAAGATAAGGGGCATCCTTATGGTGACTGACGATGTTTGTGTGCCTTTGAAGCATTTAATCAGTGTGTTGTGTATATCATAGTTAAAAAGTTGAATTAATAAGGTTGGTATAACAATTATCAAAATATTGAATGTACTCTTTTAAATCAAAGACTTGATTGTTCCAATAATATGGGTATTCGATTCTGAATATTATGTTTATAGTATATTATTTAATCTATTATAGGTACATAATATAATGGATCCTGTGACGAAGGTATCCTCAAGGCTTGAGAAAAAAAATAATCTTAGTAAATATTATAAGAGGGGCAGAAAGCTTAGAAGAGAAAATGAAGAATGCCTTGTAGTGGGCCTTATAACAGTCGATTAATGGCTGTACAAGTTCAGATAAAATTCAAATTGAAGTTGATCAATGTTCTGGAAATTTGTCTGATGGTTCTTCCCTTGGAGAATTGAGGCCTACTTCAAGAGAAAACCTAGGTCGAAATAATCCTGTTCAGAACTTTCATGAATATTCAAATGATGTAAACATAAATTCAAAGTTAACTGAATGGGCCTTGAAACACAACATAACACATACAGCAATAACAGATTTACTTCATATATTGAAACCAAAATTTCCTAGTTTACCTACAAATTCAAGAACTTTGTTGCATACACCTAGGGAATTGACTATACATAATGTTGAACCAGGAAAACATTTTCATTTGGGGTTCAAAGGCAGTTTGACAAAATTACTTGGTCGTTGTGAAGGCTTATTTCCGAATTCAAAAATAGGAGTTTTCATCAACATTGATGGATTGCCATTATCAAAGAGTTCTGGTAGTCAGATCTACCCAATACTGTGTAAATTATCAATAAATAATGGTTACGAAAAACCCAAAGAGGCCAATTACTTTTTGAAAATGTTTGTTGAGGATGCTTTGAATTATCTTCAAAGAAACTATGCACCAGGTAGAAATTAGGGGTTTTGTTTGTGATGTTCCTGCTAAATCTTTCATCGAGTATACAGTAGGCCACACTGGGTATATATCATGTTCGAAATGTCAAGTAGAAGGGAATTTCAAAAATAAAATGTTTTCCTCAAATTCACAATTTGATTCCAAGGAAGGGCTGATTTCAGATTGAAGGTTCAAAGAGAACATCACAAAAGCACTTCAATTTAAGAATCATTGCCAAAATTGGATATGGTTAAACAATTGTCATTAGATTACATGCATGTGTGTTTAGGGGTAGTCAAAAAAATAATTGTCAATTTATGGTTGAATGGGAAACCTCCAGATAAATTATCATATTTTCAAATAAATTCCATATTGAAATCTCTCCTTGCTCGGGTAAAAAATACTCCTCATGAATTCAAGTAAGCCTCGCACTTTACAGGAAGCAAAGAGATGGAAAGCAACGGAATTCAGGATGTTCTTATTTTATATTTTTCCAGTTGTATTGAAAAATAATGTTGATGAAGTAAATACAAACATTATCTCTACATTTTGCTATGTCTCTTTTGTCAGTGTTAAACAAACCATCAGATTATATTGAGTTTGCCAGAACCCTTTTGAAGTATTTTATATGGTTCTGAAAATGTTTTACATAACATACATAATTTACTCCATATTTGTGATGATGTTGAATTTTTCGGACCTCTTGACTCATTCAGTGCATTTCCTTTCGAGAATCATATGCAGTACTTCAAGAAATTTGTTACGACAGGTGAAAAGCCTCTCGAACAGATAGTGAAACGAATCAATGAGCAAAACATATCAAATATCAATAAACATGAAATGAAGAATTACCCACTTCTATCAGAAGAACATTTTGGTGGTCCCACACTTGTTGGTTAAAAAATAGTACAAAAAACTGGTTTATAAAAATTTTATGTTATCCATATCTGAACCAGATAACTGTTGCTCGATAGACCAACTAGTAATATTGATAAAAAATATAATAATAGACAACGAAGATAGAATAATCATTATTGGACAGTAATTTCTCAATAAAAGTGACTTTTATAGTACACCTAGTTTTTCTGAAATCAGCATATATTTGGTTAATAATTTGAGCCCACTGCTTTCATGTTTTGCAGACAAAATTTTCATATAAATGCTTGAAGTTAGATTTTGGCGATGAAAACGTAGTTTTTCCACAATTACATCTGAAATAATAAATTGTTTTTAAAATTTAGCTGGTGTCGAACTCTTTGGTTTGAACAATTCCCAACTAATATACATGATGTCCAGTTTTTGATGAAGTGCTTGGGAAAAATGGGAGTCATGAAAACTATTGCTGATTTTTGGTAGGAAGTTATACCTTTATACATATATATGTGAACATAAAAAGTGAGGAAAAATATGATAAAAATGTTCAGTTCAAATGAAAAAAGTTGCTCATTTAGATTGCTTCACATTTCAAAAAATCCACATTATTTAGCGAGTACAGAGTGAAATCTATTTAAGATATAAATTTCAACCTGATGAAATTATTTTTGAAATTGTATCTCTAATAGTTTCCAGGATATCTATACATCCCATGTTCTTCATGCTGAACTGGAACTAAACTTGTACACGGTATAAATTGAAAAAAAAATCGTTATTTTTCTAAAAAAAATTATCAGTTTTTTTTATGCTGAACTACTTGCGAAAGGTTAGACCTATGTTACTCAGTGTCAGCCAAAATATTTCTAAATAAACAGGTTCACACACAAAATTATTTCTTTTCCAGAACCTAATCTGAGTGTTTTCAATGTGTTGATGTTTTTTGCCCTACATTCAGAACTAAGAGTTTAAGAATTCAGAATGGATAGAACATGGGCAGTTCTGAAGTTCACTGCCGAAGATACTGTGGAAGCAGTACCCACCACATGGATTTTTGGCAATCGATGTTATTGGCCTCCACTAACTCAACAAAAAATGCTGATTGCTATAAAAAAATCATGAATCTCCAAGTACTTGCTGGCCCTCTTATGAAATTTCTTTTTTTTTTAATGGGGCCTTTGATAAGATTTTTCTACCAAGAAAATTACTTTCATATAATAATAATGGTTATATTCTTAGATACTTATCTTGAAGCTCGCCAGAAATGTAGAAGAGTAGAGTGTCAGAGTGATTTGGTCAGTGAGGAGGATGACTTGAAGAATAGAAAAATTCGGAATAAGAAAGTTATTTACTCTTCATCAAGTTCTGAAGAAGGACTCCTCCCAGATCCTCCTACTAAAAATAAGTCAATGACTTCCAAGTCCAATTCTCTCTTTTTTGTATAAAAATTATATCAGGAAAGTGTTTCTTCATTTGTTCCCAAATAATAATAAGAAAATACTGGAAACTTCAACACCATTAAAACAATGAATTCATTGAATGCAAAAAAATGATTCAACTCAAGTGATCAAGTTGTAGGAATCTAAATTGCTTAATTCATTACTATAAACGTGAATGCCATCGATCAATGATGCTAAATTGATTCTTTCCTCAGGAAATATTGAAAAAAAGAAAGATGAAGAGCAGCCTGGTCCTAGTGGTAGTTCTTCAAGTTTTTGTGATGGTGAGTAATTTTTCACGAATGGTATAAATGGCTCAAACATATTTACTGTCAATTATCATATTTTCAATCACTGTTTTCAATATCCTTGGTAATCAAGAGACTCATTATTTGAATGATAAAGTTTGAACATTTTATATTGATTTCAAATATTTTTTTCTTAGATATAGTTCTGAAGAAGCTTGCTGTAGATTTTGAGACTTTTTGTTTGCAGAATCAGAGGAAACAGAATATGCTCACTAGGATTTTAAGAGATTTATTATCAGAAGTTAAATCTTTGAAGAACATCATTACTGAAATTGATGTTCTCAGGATATCAGACACTTCAAATATGAGGACAGAAAGTATATTCGAAAAACTAAAACTACCATCTAGTACGCTGGAAGAATTTAAAGAGATTGAGAATTATTTGCAACCCCAAGAGAACTTCACAAATGTGGTAAGATAAAAAAAATCTGAAAAATCACTTTATGTATAATGATATTTTGAAGTAAGTTGCTATTATAGTGTTATTGAAAATTGCATATTTTTTTTTCTAATGCCGTTTTCCACTTTGCGGTTTTTTGCACTTAGTGTATATCTATCCTTTCACGAGTCCATGTGATGAAAAAAGACAAATACATGAAGTGCTGAAAAAGTTCGCACCAGTGCGACGAGTGGAAAACAATATAAGTGAAGCTTCTATGAAGCTCAAGAATCAGTAGTATTATTATAAAATGAACTCACTTCGATCAGCTTCTGTTTTTCAACTGTTTATTACCAACATAAATCATTAGGTGCTATAGCTTTTTTATTTTTATATTTTAGGTTAAAGAAGTATCAAAAATAGGAGGGAATTCACCTTTTGAATTCTTGAAAAGAGTCATGTTACAATTCATATAAAACAGCCACATTTTTTACATGGTATGGGAGAATAGAAAAATGATGTGTCAAGGACACAAAGATGTCACAAATAATACTTGGTAAGTATTTTTATCTATTATTGTAAATCCTAAAAGAACTATAACATGATATCTGTATTAGTATTTTTTTTCACTGTCATTTCAATTCCACCTGTGATATAATATATTTGTTACAGGATCTTCGGAAGCCATTGGCAATAAAAAACAGATGGAGGAGGCTTTGCAGAAGTTTTTCAGGAGGGCCAACAAATGCAACACCCTAATATGTGATTCACCTAGTCTTTTTTGATATGTGATTCACCTTGTCTTTTTTGTTTATTATTTATATATAGGATGCGTTTTTGTTTGATTTTTTTTATTTATTATTTTTCGAATTAAACTCGTTTTGTGTTGAGAATCTTTGGTTTTTCTTCCCATATATTCCTTGAAATTTTTCAAATCAAATGAACAAATACAACACCCTAATATGTGTACAATTTTTAACTGATTCACCAATTCTTTTTTGTTTATCATATGAATTTATATATAGAATGAGTTTTTGTTTGTCGTTTTTTTATTTATCATATTTTAACACAAGATAACATATTCATTTCTGAATTAAACTCGTTTTCTGTTGAGAATCTTTGGATATAATTTTTTTCCATATTTTCCATGACATTTTTTCAAGAAAAGGAGATTCGAGGACGTCCCTGGGATTTCCCACTTTAATTATGGAACATTTGATGTCCATTGTCGGGACTTGGTACATCCCTTGGATGTCCTTTTCGGTGGAAAGTAGATATCTCTGGGATGTCCCTAGTATATAGCATGTCCCGATAAAGGATATTCCTGGGACGTACCAGAAGGACATCCCATGGATGTCCTTTTCGGTGGAAAGTAGATGTCCCTGGGATGTCCCTAGTATGTACCATGTCCCGACAAAGGATATCCCATGGACGTCCTAGTAGCAAATGAAGGACGTCCCTGGGATGTACTTGTATTGTTAGGGTAGCTTCTTCCCCATCAATTATTTCTTCATTATTTGTTTGTCGGTATGAAATCCACAGTTGATATTTAGCTGCATTTCTAAAATGAGGGAATACTCTAACCCGTAAAAGCCCTGGCCTTGGTATATCTCTGAAATTATTCGTAGTGATCTCTCTGTAATTTGTCTTGGACACTTATGTCTTAACGGTGCCAACTTCACTTGATAAATTCCAATTGTGATCATGTTTATAAAATCAAGGTCAGAATTGGAAAATCTTGCACCTGTTCAGCATCTTAACGCACCCACCTTTGAGCATTTTTAGCATTCAGATACTCTACCTCAACTAGTGCTTGAACGACCTTTGGTTCTCCAGCCTTTCTTTGAGCCAATTGTGGATCGGCTCCTTCCATAAGGATAGGAGTGTGATACCTAATAATAATCGCTCCAGCTATCGGATAAAAATCCCCTAAATGGGGAAGATGTTGGATTTGAATATTTTGTTGTAGAAACTTAAACATTTATTTTATGTAGCCGTTTCGTGTTTCTACTATCAATTCCGACTTTGTAATCGAACGAGAGTCGTTAGCATCTTCGGTTGAGAGTTGGTGTTGGTTGAGCAGCATAAGTGCTGACATTTTATGCACAATGCCTAGGTGTCCAAGTATTTCAGGGCATCACGGTACCCCCTATCTACTATTACAATATCATTTTCCTGGAACCATCTTCTCATTATATTACTATTTAGTTCAAGTTCATTTTGCAAAATAGCAGAGTCATTATATTTACTATCAGACCCTTGAATGTCGATTATGTTGCCGTCAGGTGCTACTATTAAAATAAGTTTTAATAAGTGTCGGCCTTTGTGGACACAATATGACTGCGACAAAACTCTGAAATCGCTACTCTTTTGAATGTAGCTGTAAGTACCATCAATGAAAGTGATTGCTCGAGGAATTTGAGGCTCTGGATTATATAGTACATTAGCAAAGTCTATAACATGTCTCTCAATATAATTTTCTCCAGTAATAGCATTAAATCCTATGTTGGTAGTCACAAAACATTGCATCAAATATTTTCTAACACGAGTAACGGCTAGACTTACTGCCTGTCTACTTGAATAGTCAAACATTACACGTACAAAATTATCAAAAAGTCCATGACGTATTTTGCACAAGAACATCACTTATCTGTAATAATCTTCTTGGCGTACTCCATCGCAGAAGGTAAAAACTGCTGTTTATTAACTGGGTATAACATTCACTATCACTTAAACTATTCTCATCAGATTTTTTGCTATATGACGAATTCCATGTAAAAATTACTGAAGAATTTCTCCTCTTTGTTGATGTAAGGCAATCCAATTAACAAAGGTTGTTAAATATATTCTTGCTCATGTAAATGATGTGCACATGATTTAACCTTTTCGGGAATATAGATATCTTTCAAAATGAAAACATAAGCCCTACATTCGACACGACAGATAACCTACGAAGATCTTTATCGCCGTTACATATCAAACACGTACTACTTCTAGTTTGCGTTAATACATTTATCCTTAAACAAGCAGGGTCTTCTTCAATAGCAGATATTTCATTGCGGATCGACTGATTGCAATTGGTACATATTATCTTACCAGCATTTACATCAAGAGATCTAAAAAATTATTGTCTTCTACGGATAGCTATTTCACATTTCATCCCCATCTATTCTATTCAATAAACGTGGTCGAAATCGTCTATCACAAATAAAACAAGTTAGGAGATTTATATTTCTTAGGGCCATATTATTCTATATTAAAGTAGATAGTCTGTTTTTATAAGTCTGCTGATTTAAACCAAACAATAAATTAATTATAACCCAGACGGCACCCTATATTCCTGGCTGGCATATTCCTCTTATCTGCCAATAGGCCATAATATATTGCCAATATTCATGGCATATGCAGTGAATATATCAAATATTTATCTCAAAAAAATATTACATACATATGCCATCCCAGATATGTCTGGCATATGATGTGGGCATATCTATACGCAATGCATTTGGAATATTATTTATTAAATTTTGTTAATATAAAACTTTATGGCAGCACCTTACAAACATTACAAACCCTTTTTGAACGATATATTTTTTAGTGTAGGTATGTACTACTTGCAAACTACCTGGCTGTGTTCCGAAACTTGCTGAGTTTGCTATTTTTCAGTAACTGTCATTTTAAAACTACATTTTTGACAGGCTTTACACACAAAATCTGTTAAAAAAATGACGTTTTCATATTTTTATTTGCCTCATACAGGGTCTTGAAAAAATGCAGATACTTTGTTCACATGAAAAAATGAGTGGAAGTCAATTCTTTCAAATGGATCACCCTGTATATTTCCACATTTTTTAGCTCTACATCCAATTTTAGATTGACTTTGTTCAGATAATCCTATTTTGATTTCGGACCGTTTGAGATAACCTGTTTCAAACAGAAACTGACGTGGTTTCCTTGTATTCATCACTTATTTTTTAAATTTAACAGATTCCGTTCGATGTTCCTTCATCAGTCACAGATAATACAATGAATAAATAATTATAAAAATACTCTTCAACCATCAAATGAAACTTCTCTTCAAACAATAGTTTTATTAACGCTGACACACGAACTGAAAATAATTTCATGAATTAGTAAGTTAATTCAATTGTCAGTGTATTTCAGAATATGTTCGAGCACATCTCCACCTCCACTTAAACAAACATGTAATCTCTTCAAAAGATTTTCATGTGTAGCGCTTCTGATTGAGTCTGGAGTTAAACTATTGAAAGCAGTTCTAACATATTTTTAATGAAACCCCACACAAAATAATCTAATGGATTGCCATCTGGTGTTCTAGGAGGCCAACGAAAAGGTCCATTATTACCAATCCATCTGTCTTCGAAGATTTCAGTTAAAGCTTTGCTTACTGAACGAGAATTATGGGGTGGAGCAACCTCCATTTGGTACCATACACGTTCTCTTCCTGGCCTATTATTTAAAATCATTTGAATTCCATTTCTCAGTGAATCTTCATATTTTGTTGCATTCAAATTATCATCATAAAACTCGATATAAAAAATTGACCCATTCTTTATGGCACAAAATACATTAAATTGCCATCTTTCTTGAAAACCCCTTTGGCGAACGACATGGGGCTTTTCTGGCGCCCAATAATGACTGTTGTGTCTATTGAAAACTCCATTTTTTGTAAACTTAGCCTCATTTCTCCATATGATATTGTCAAGGAAATGTTCATCCTCTTGAGTCTTGACAAGTAACCATTCAAAGAATTCCACTCTACGAGGCAAATCAGTCCTTTCAGATGTTGGACACAGTAGAATTTATAGGGATGCCATTTGTGCTTATTAAGAATGCGATAAATTGTCTCGTAGGGTATACCTATCTCCCTTTCAGCCTCGGGTAGAGAAGCATTTGGAAATGCATGAAAAAATCCCAAATCTGTTATGCCATTATCATCATCATCCACTGCAGGCTTTCTACGAATGATTTTTGGACGAAAGGTTCCATTCAATCTACAGTTTTTTAGTAGTCGATTTATCAAATTATTATTCGGCTTCGGAAGTTGTGGATATCTTTCAGGAAATACTCGGCATGTTCTACTTGCAATTCTATTGCACTCACCATAAATTATTAATAAATTCAAGAAATCTTCATTACTGTAACCTAATCAAACATTTTTCTATTATAACATGTATCACAATCAGTCAATACCACCAACCAAAAGTTTGACGTTTCAAAATTGGATCATTCATTTTTCCAAAGCACACTATTGAAAAATATTAATTTGCAATGTTGTACGATAGACACTCAGTACCTCAATGCATACAAATTGTAACTTTTTCTAAGGTACATATCAATTTCGAATTGACTGATTTGAGACTGTTGAAAAACTAAATCGAAAAGAAATATTACGTAAATAGATGTTAAATTTGCCAAAAGTAAGTGATGAATACAAGGAAACCACCTCATTTTCTGTTTGAAACAGTTTATCTCGAAAACGGTTCGAAATCGAAATAGGATTATCTGAACAAAGTCAATCTAAAATTGGATGTAGAGCTCAAAAATGTGGAAATATACAGGGTGTTCCATTTGAAAAAATTGACTTCCACTCAATTTTTCATGTGTACAAAGTATCTGCATTTTTTAAAGACCCTGTATGAGGCAAATAAAAATATGACTCAAAGTGAAGATCCTCATGGTATCACTCCACTCCATTTCGAATTTGATCGTCTTAGTACCAGATAGTTCAAGATTATCAGCGTATATAAAAGTACTTTGGGTAAAAAAAATTGAAATTAATTTATATCTTCTGAACGTTAACAGATAAGTATAGGGAAATAGTACATGAAGTTGTTGACAAAGTGATAAGAAATCATAATATGATATTATATACACCTGAACCTGACTGAAAAAGCTACTCCGCTGTAATACTCAGCCAAAATATATATATGATTTCGTAACTGCCAGCAAAAAAGCCGAACAGGCTGAATATACAAGTGGCATTGATACAAATTTGGGCAACTCTACCAAGCCAAATGATGAATTTTGTGAAAAACGCCCAAAAAAAAAGAAATCCCAGGTACATATTGTCTTCAGAGGATGACGAAGTAGTTTCTTCCCCGACCCCGATTGCAAACACTAGAAGATCGCCTCGATTTAAATTGCCAACACCTCCTAAAATTCAAAGTAGGTATATAACAAATTAAATTACCAAACAATTCTAGATTAAATAATAGTTGTCTATAGGCGGCAAACTTATACTCATACCTAATTATTTATTTTAGAAAGACATTCACAGACATCTGTTTCTATGACAAAGAGTTAGCCGCCATTTCTGGAGCAGTAGTAAACAGCCCTTTATCACCGTTATGTCAGTCAGACTCTAATAATTTTTCAAAAGCTTTTGCCAAAGTAAGAAGCAACCTTAACGGAAATTTATCAGAAGTTGGCCAACCCTCTAGTAGTTCTCATGTCTTATTTGATAAAAAAAGTAAGTTAGCTATTAATTACTTTTGTCCGAGCTTTTGTCACAGACGAATATTTTTGGTGGTTTTGACTTTGACTCTTGAACTAGGTAGGTATGGTAATAATTTTTTTAGGTTTCACTGAAATAATTAAACGTTATTAATGGCAGAGTAACACAGAATCAGGAATAATAGAAGAACAACCCAGCCAAAGAATAGAGATTTTGGAGAACCTACCGCCAAGTTGCTAAGGAACTTGTAGATCTTGATTTGATTAGATGCATAAATATTAAATCATTTTCGTAGGTATCCTAGGTGTATATAAAATAATATATATATATATATATATATATATATATATATATATATAAAAAATTTTGTGATATTTATTTCATCACTAGTTACGAAAAGTTCAACATTTCGTAACTAGTTGCGGAATGGAATGTCTTTCGTAATGCCTAAGGGTTATGAAAAGTGTCTATATATGTCAAAATTAGAAAAATAAATATGTATAGCATAAGCCATCGATAAATTTCGGAAGATAAAAAATATTGCTGGCATAAAAGACTTAGGAATAATGTTTGATACCGAACTGAACTTCAAAGCTCATAATGAGTATATGATATCAAAATCCTTCAAGATGTTAGGCTTCATCATTAGAACTTGTAAAGATTTCAGTTTGGAAACTCTAAAATTGTTATACTATTCACTGGTGAGGTCGCAATTAGAGTATGGTTCAATAATCTGGTGCCCATATTATGACAAATTGAAGATGTACAAAATACATTCCTTAGGGTCTGTGCATACAAGTTGGGTCTGAAAAGGGGCGATTATTCTTACAACTTTATTCGGGAACAATTGAATCTGTTGACTCTAGAAAATCGTAGAACCATGATTGACATGCTTCCTAAATAAAATTTTGCAGGGTGCAGTTGACTGTCAAGAGATTTTATCACTGATTGAGTTGAATGCTAATAAGCAGACTAGAGTTGGCAAAGTGACATTTAAAATACCTTTCCACTCTACGAATTATGGGTTTTTCTCCCCAATAACTCGACTGCTTAGAAATGGTAACAAATTTCAACAAGTTGACTTATTCTGCAATTCGAATGGAGTTATTAAATCAGAATTGAATCGTTTGCTCTCATAAAATGGAATTCTCATTTTGTTAATATTAGTGTTGGTATTTTGTATTCCTTAGATTATATTATTTTATCTTATTTCATTTTATTCTAGGTTTTAAGATAGTTTTAGGTTATATTACTGTTTTTGTGCATGAATATATTGTTATTGGGACTACCCGTTAATGAATAAATAAATAAATATCTTTCATGGTGACCTCGAATATGCCAAGCATATGCCTTGGGAGATATGGAATATTTCAATATGCCAGCGGAATATTCACTGAATAGGCATGGAATATTTTTGTGCCGTCTAGGAATCACTTATAATTAGCGGGTACTAACTGAGAGTGTCAGAATCAACATTAACTGTAAAAAAAAATATTTCCAAGGGTATCTTTGATTTAATTGTATGTAGTAACACCGTACCAAGTAACACCGTACCAAGTAACACCGTGTGCTTCATATTTATACAGGGTAGTGGATTAAGGCTGGACACCGGCGATGCATTGACTCGTTATAATATACAGGATGATTCATTAAAAGTGACGACCGGCTTTATTATCAGCTATAATAAAAGTTATCAAAAAAGAGTTCAATCAAATAATTATTACATATTTACCTTTTAAACTTATATTAAAATTAAATAAGTATACAGATTACACTTTTAGGGTGGTTCACAATTACAAGACAAATATAATTTATTTATTATACTACAAAACCCTGTACACGTATGCTGATTTGGAATTTTGGCAATTATCTAAAACAAACTCTTGAAGTTTAAAATAAGAATAATAATTGATGCTAGGATCGAAACTGTTAAATCAGCTAAAAGGGATAACAGAATTGGGACGAGAATTGGTTACAAGATGGTGCAAATGCTCAAAATGCCTAATAATTCGTGACTCACACAGTATGTACCGGCGATGAAGATCTTCAGTATCTGTCGAATATGGGGCTTATGTTTTAAACTTACAAGATGTAGCTATATTCCCGAAAGGATTAAATCATTTAGATGGGCAAGGATATATTTTAGAACTTTTTATTAGGTAATAATTATTGGATTGCGTTACATTAAGGTAGTTGTCGTGCTACAGTGTCAAAAATTAGGCTCGATTGTAGCGCGACGCGATACATGTGCAAACGCTGAATTAGAGGGATCTTTTTAAAGGGATCTATACACTCAGAAACACAACTAGCATGCGTGATACAGCAAGTAAGCTATGACTGGACTGTTGGCAACGTCGCAATCCAACGATCGTTTGTATTTTGCATTTAGTTGTTCAAGATACTCTTATGAAAAAGCAGTCAAGGCTATGGATCGATTTCGCGCAAAAAATGGTAGGATCGCTATAAAACAAAAGTTGAAAGAAGGAAAAATAAATTGTCTGAACTGTGTAATGCTCGAAATACGAACAAAAAACACTCTAATGAAGATGATGTGTGTAAAGGAAATCGCATTGTTTATCTCAAAGAACTTGGGAAAAATTTGAAGTGTCGGAACTGCCACTAAGTTTTGAGTTTGGAGAATGTGAGGAAAGAAAAACATTTAGGACTTGCATCAATTTCAAGTGTCCGTTGTGATAAGTGCGAAATCCACGAAGCGATGTATGATGTACACATTTTACAAAAATTAATATGTTTCATTGGTAAAGAGTCAGAATTATCAACATGCATGAAATCATATAATGGATGTATTTCAGAGCGACTTGATAACGAAAGAATATCTTGTAATTTACCTAATTTAAGTGTCTTAAAAAATGTTATAACACGGGATTTATTGAAAAAAATTGCGCAAAAAAATATAACACACGATTTTCTGAAACAAATGTATCACGATGAAGAAGAAGAAGCTGTGATTAGGTGATCAATCTGAAAAATTGGAAAATGAAAAACCTAGTTACTAAAAATAGGAAAGCATTAACTAAAATCATTAATGATTCAAAAATAAATGTTTAGTCAATCATGTGATTATTTGGTAATAGTTCAAAATAAATAATATTACATTCATTGTGGTTTATATTTTTTGTAGATTTATACCTACGTTATATTTCATCAGCCTGTTAGAAATCTGAATCATTTTTGTTTATGTTCACAATTATTATTCATAAATATGTGCATTCCAAAACACAGTTCAATTCAAAACAGGAAGACCCTCGCGCTCTCGCTTATTTGAATCACGAGCGCTCGCTTGATGCGTTGCCACGATTCTCAGCCTTCCCCCTCTTGCACTTCTCATACGTAATAATTTAGAAACTTCTTAAGTCAATAACTAAATAACTATATGGCTACGCGGGTTTGATTTTTTCTATAAAATTTGTTACTTACCTTTTAATAATCTAGTAGTTTTTCAAAAAGATCTGAATGGAGGGTTTTTAGTTATGCCTTAAAATGTGGTGTCCGCGGTAGCTCACTATAAGGATTACGGGTTAAACGTTGCAACTTTGAAGCCTTATATCTTGCTTTCGGTGTGGAAAATCATTCCAAAAATTCAATATGATACAGGTTATAATGTTAACTAAAAGTGGTATAAATATAAACGCAATCTGATTGGAAGTGGATTTCATGACAACTACCTTAACCGATCATAAGATGAGAAATCTTGTCATTCTTACAAAGATATAGCAAGAAATCTGACGATAATATACCGCGAGAGAAGTTTGAGTGACAATAAATTTGAATGTTTATACACATATAAATGCTTAATGAAGAAGAAGATGCTCTTGATCGTTATTACTCCACTTGTAAATCTGGTGCTCGAAGTGTCGGTACCTTCCACATAACGCTAATGTTGTATGCTTTTTGGGGTATGCAAGCCATCAACAAATAGAATACGTACATAATCGTAATTACAATGTCTTAACAGACATGGTATTGTAACGTAAATAAACTTAACTTGGTTTTACTAATTTATTTAACACTTAAATATACAACTTAATTTATATTACTGACTACGCCACTGTATAGCTCGATCGTATGGGCTCGTTCAGACCGTCCGACTCCACTTGAGGGTTGCCTATTTATTTCCGATACAGCATTCTCGATGTTTCGAATTCTAGCAGTTGGCGACCGGCATGTTCCAATTGTTTCCAATATTGACCGTTGTTTTCCGCGGCAGAGCGACTGGATGGTTCTCGAATATCTCCGGGGATGATCTCATCGTTGTCGATGGCAACGCGTGAGGCGACAGGTCCGGCCTAGGTTTGTTACATTGCCCCCTTCTTAAAGACATTTCGTCCCGAAATTTCATCCTTGGAGTGTGACGATATCTGCATGACTCCCCATATCTGCACCGTGAAGTTCGATGGAAGTAACACTCCACGGTCTTCATGATCGGTCGTGGAAGAGGGTTACAGCAAACCAAAATCTTGACGCCGCTGGATCTGAATATCGCCTCCAGCATACTTCTTATGACTCTCCAGTCCAACCCATCAATACCACAGGACAATTTTGGAATTGCTAGATCCACCAGATTCTGGTCCACCATAGTATCTCTTAGTTTGGTGAGACTCTTCCAGACATCTTCATAGGACGGTTTATCTTGGGAATGCCTCTTGGTAACTAGGTAGTAGATGTTTCTCTGGCCTTTCTTCAACTGTAGCACCCCACCAACTTCTGGATTCTGCTCCCGCAGTGTTTGGAGTTGACCAAATTTCTTGGAGAATACTACGGCGATGCCCCTGGACATTCGAAGATCTTCTGCCACACAGTGCGCTAGTGCGTAGTCAGCAGGCACCTCGAAAAGGTCTCGTGACTCCTCTCTAGTAACCCCATGTAGAACTTTCTGCCCGTTTGAATACAAGGACATAAACTTCTCGAACGTCATATCATCCTCCGGTGGCTTGAGGGTGCGAACTTGGTCATGGTTTCCAGCGTAAGGGGCCAACCTGTTGAAATGGACGACCCTTGGTTTCCTCGGGTGGCTTATGGATTCGGTACACAAGGTCGTTTATCCTTTTCACGATTTTATACGGGCCTTCCCACGAGTTCCGCAACTTTGGTGATAGTCCACGACGACGTTTGGGGTTGTACAGCCAAACCAGGTCATCAACCTTAAATCCTCCAGCGTCGGCCTTGATGTCATAGGTCTTCTTCATTTTATCGCTGGCACTCTGGATGTTCAACCGGACTCGTTCGTGGATGTCGTCCATTCTCTGCCGAAGTTTGCTGACGTAGTCCTCTCCCGCAGTGTCTTGTCCTGGCGGTATCCCAAACTTCAGGTCACAAGGCAGTCGCAGTTCTCGGCCCATTATAATACTAGCAGGAGTTTGACCGGTTGACTCGTGTACTGCGGATCGATAGGCCATCAGGAACAAATGAAGATACTGGTCCCAGTCTCTTTGATGGTCAGAGACAACCTTGGACAAGTGGCGGTTGATCGTCCTGTTCATCCGTTCCACCATTCCATCGGACTGCGGATGTAGGGCCGTGGTTCTTGTCTTGCGGATGTTCAGCAGTAAACATATTTCTTGGAACAGGTTGGATTCGAAATTTCTGCCTTGATCCGAGTGCAGCTCCATTGGAATACCGAATCGACATATCCACTCTTTCACCAAGACGTCGGCGACGGTGATGGCTTCCTGGTTGGGCAGGGCATAGGCTTCCGCCCACTTACTGAAGTAGTCCATTGCCACAAGGATGTATTTATTCCCGTGGTCGGATACGGGAAACGGGCCGGCGATGTCAATGGCGATTCTCTCGAACGGGCTGCCTACGTTGTACTGACGCATCGGGGCCTTGGGTCGTATTCGAGGTCCATTGCTAGCAGCGCATACAGCGCACTTTCTGCACCAGTCCTGGACGTCAGCTTGACAATTGGTCCAGTAAAACCGTTGCCTCACTTTCTGCAGGGTCTTCGTCACTCCCAGATGTCCTCCAGCGACTCCATCATGGATTTCCCGCAGCACTTCCTCTCTTCTGTTCCTGGGAACAATTATTTGGCGTCTGTCTTCCCCACCAATATCGGCCTCCAGCACACGTTTCAGGATCCCATTGTCCAGAATAAGAGAGTTCCATTGTGCCCAATAGGACTTAACAGCCGGCGAGTAACCTGCGACTTCCTGCCATGATGGTCTTCGATTGCCCTTCTTCCAGCTGACAACTAAGCCAAGGTCGGGGTCTTTCTCTTGGTCTTTCTGGATCTTGCTGTCATTCCAGTTGTCATCCATTGCCGCGGTTCTACAAAGTGTTGCTTCTTTCTCTTCTGCTCGTCGGCAATGTGAGCAATCATCTGGACATGGTCTTCGCGACAAGGCATCTGCATTCTTATGGCTAGTTCCGGCTCGATGTTCGATCTCGAAATCGAATTCTTGGAGTCTCTCGATCCAACGTGCTACTTGACCCTCAGGATTTTTGAACAGTAAGAGCCATTTGAGAGCTGCATGGTCAGTTCTCAACAGGAATCTTCTTCCATACACGTACTTGTAGAAGTGCTCCACTCCCTTTACAACAGCTAACAGCTCTCGCCTGGTGACACAGTAATTGCGCTCTGGTTTGCTAAGCGTCTTGCTGAAATAACCAATGACCTTCTCCTGTCCCTCCTGGATCTGAGATAGGACAGCTCCAAGTCCCACGTTGCTGGCGTCCGTATCCAAAATGAATTTCCCTTTGGGTAGGGGATAGCTCAGTACAGGTGCGTTGATCAAAGCTCCTTTCAGCTTCCTGAATGAGTCTTGACATTCTTCGGACCACTGGAACTTTGTTTGGTCCTTCGTGAGCCTGGTCAGTGGTTTAGCGATGTTGGCGAATCCCAGCACATATCGGCGATAGTATGTGCATAAGCCAAGGAAACTTCGAAGTTGGTGAATGTCTTTTGGGATGGGCCAATCCTTAACAGCTTTGATCTTCTGGTCATCCACTGCTACTCCTTCCCCAGAGACAACGTGGCCGAGGTATCGTATTCTTTTGGAACAGATGGCATTTCTTAGGGCTCAGCTTCAATCCGGAGTTCCTCAGTCGCAGGAATACTTCCTCCAAGTTTTTCACGTGGTCCTCGAACGATCTGCCGACCACAATTATGTCGTCGAGATACACTAGACACGTGTTCCACGAGAGTCCCTTCAGCACTGTCTCCATCAATCTTTCGAATGTGGCGGGAGCATTACAGAGCCCGAATGGCATAACGGTGAACTGCCACAATCCTGAGCCGATGGTAAAAGCAGTCTTTTCTCGATCTTCCTGAGCGAGTTCTACTTGCCAGTATCCACTCTTCAGATCAAGGGTCGAGAAAATCGTGGAACCAGCCAACGTGTCCAGGGTGTCATCTATTCTCGGGAGAGGGTAACTGTCCTTCTTCGTGACATTATTAAGTTGGCGATAGTCTACAAAAGCGTGTCGATCCATCCTTTTCTTCACCAGTACGACTGGAGAGGACCAGGGACTGTCAGATGGTTCGATAACTCCTTCTTTTCCCATATCGCTGACTATTTTGTCAGCCTCTTCCTTCTTGGCAAGAGGAAGTCTTCTTGCTGATTGCCGGATCGGTCGGGCACCCCCAGTATCAATCTTGTGCTGGACCACATTAGTTCGACCCCCTTTTCCTTGTCCGGTATCGAAGATGTCTTGGTACTTTTTGACTAAATCTCTTAGTTTGGGCTGTTGAGCTGGTTTTATGTCTTTGGAAGAGATGGCAACTAATTTTTCTAGTTCTGTGGGCAAGTTGTTGGGTTGGCTAATTGTACCTCGTACGCCCCGGATCACAGATGAAACTGACGAGCAATGCCCTAAAATTGTTCCTTTCTTTAAGGTCACTGGAAAGTAATTGACATTCATGACCCTTACCGGTACAAATTTTTCAGCACGTATCAGGGTTTTCCCTAGGGCAATCCCTTGTCCAATTTTCTCATCATGAAGTTTGGGCTCGAACATCATCACGTCTCCACTGCTCGCACTCCCGTCCAGGCGAGCCTCCAGGATGGTTTCAGCCCTCTCAGGTACGCTTTACATCTTCAGCCAACAGCACACAGATCAACTCTTCACTTCTCCCATGAAGTACCAGCTCTTCTCCTTGACAGTAGGACGCCGTCTTTGAAATCCAATTCAAACCCTCTGGAATTCATGATGTCCATTCCGATGATTGCATCGTCTTCGATGTCCGCTACAAGTGCCTGATGTTTCACTTTAGTGCTGCCCAAAATTATTTCAATCGGTAGCTCGCCATATACAGTAGCTGGCTCCCTGTTGCTGTGCGTAGCTTCCAAGTTGTCGGTTCAATTCGTTCCGGTGTTCTGGCAAAGGAAGGTCCGAGAATTGTCCTAGTCGCACCTGTATCTAGCAGCATGGTGCAAGGCTCGTTATTGATGAGACCGTCTCAAAACACCTCTGTTCTGTCGTTTCAGGATAGCGACATATGCGTTGTTAACCGGGCTTGCTGGACACAGGCCGACGATTGCCCTTCTCGTCGACCTTCTTTAGTTTTCCTGCATCGAGTCGTGTTTTCGAATGTTGGACATTTGCTACGCACATGTCCAATTTTGCCACAATTCCAGCATCTTATCTGTCTTTTCTCAGGCAAAACTTCCTTCATCACTTTTCTTATGGCAGCTTCCAAGTCAGCATGCTCCTGTGAGTCTTCTTCAATACTTCGGACTTTACTTTGGTTTTGCAGGATTGCTTTGCTGCCTCAAATTCCAAAGCGGCGTGCCAGTCGTCTACGAGGATGTGTTGGACGAGCTAGTGTCAACGCTTGTCTGGTTTCTTGGTCACGGAGTCCATCCAAGAATGCTTGAACCGCTGGTCGCTCCATTATATTTTCTGGTGTGGCTGGATATGCGAGCGAACCAAGCGTGCAATGTCAGTTTCGAATTCTTGTAAGGATTCGCCCGATTTTGGCAGCGATTTTTCAGCTGGGAGTGGTATACGTGTTCCAAATGGGCGTGGCCATATCGTAATTCTAGATGTTTAATCAGCTGATCATAGTCTTCCTGTTCTTGGCGGTGAGAGTTTGTAGAATATTTGTCGCTTTCCACGTAATGCAAGTGTCAGTGCTGCAGCTCTTTCCCCTGCATTCCATCCGTTTGCTTTGGCCGCTGCTTCAAACTGCCGGCGGTAATTTGCCCATGGAGTTTTTCCCGTCGAACTGAGGCGCTTCATGGAAAGCTTCCTATTTCTGAAATGACCTTGACATCTTTTATACCCTCTTGAACTTTATCCAAGTTCAAACTCAAGTCCAGCATTGCATTTTCGTTAACCATCTCTGTGGAGGGCGCACTATTAATTCGTTTTTCCAGCTTACTGATCGTTTCCTTTATTTTGTCCATTTCTGCCTCGACCCATCTTTGATTTTATCTACCTCCGTGTTCATTTGCTCCTAATTTTATCTATTTCTGTCTCAACGGTTCCCATTCTTTCTTCTAGAAAATTAGCCACACCACACAATTCTTTTTTTAGGCCTTCTGTGTTTTCCAGGAACTTCTCTTCCAGGCTTCTTGCATTTTCTTCCAGGCTTCTTGAATTTTCTAGAAGCTTCTCTTCCAGATTTCTAGAATTTTCTTGAAGCTTCTCTTCCAGGCTTCTTGAATTTTCTTGAAGCTTCTCTTCCAGATTTATAGAATTTTCTTGAAGCTTCTCTTCCAGATTCCTAGAATTTTCTTCAAGCTTCCTTCCAGATTTCTAGCATTTTCTTCCAAACTTCTTGAATTTTCTAGAAGCTTCTCTTCCAGATTTCTAGAATTTTCTTCAAGCTTCTCTTCCAGATTTCTAACATTTTTCCAAAGTCCTCGAATTTTGTTGCAGTTCTTCTTTCACGGATTTAGTAGTTTCTTCGAGTTTATTCATTACCAAACTCAAATCACCTCCGGGAACTTTGAATAAAAATGTTTCGGGGTCCTCACCTTCTTATATAAGTCCTTCTGCAAGTCTTTCCTGGAGTACTTGCTTTTTACCCGTTGTTTCTAGTTCCCTTTCCTCCAATTCCTGTTTCAATTCCGCTACCTTCAAATCCGCAAGGCACACTTTTCTTGAACACATTTTGTCTTTGACGAGGTATCAGTCTGTTTTACAAAAGTTATCAGTTTGTTAAAAATTCACTTCGGAATTCTTTTCCACGGGCCACCAGTCTATTGTCTGTTTCAGCTGAACAGTGTATCAGTTTATATTCCACGCACAATTGTCCACTTCGCGAAAACCGGGCCACTGTCTATTTTCTGTTTCACGCGAACAGTGTATCAGTTTATATTCCCACCACAATTGTCCACTTCGCGAAAACCGGGCCACTGTCTATTTTGGGCGTACAAAAAGGTCTATCAATTTATTTTTCTGACTATCCACTCCACGATCACTTGTTTATTTTCAAAATCTCACTTCCGACACCAATTGTAACGTAAATAAACTTAACTTGGTTTTACTAATTTATTTAACACTTAAATATACAACTTAATTTATATTACTGACTACGCCACTGTATAGCTCGATCGTATGGGCTCGTTCAGACCGTCCGACTCCACTTGAGGGTTGCCTATTTATTTCCGATACAGCATTCTCGATGTTTCGAATTCTAGCAGTTGGCGACCGGCATGTTCCAATTGTTTCCAATATTGACCGTTGTTTTCCGCGGCAGAGCGACTGGATGGTTCTCGAATATCTCCGGGGATGATCTCATCGTTGTCGATGGCAACGCGTGAGGCGACAGGTCCGGCCTAGGTTTGTTACAGTATGAACTAGTAAAATGCACCAATCGGAGCTGGAGTGCTGCCGACAAGTACTCATTTGATTGCTGCATCATCATGCCGTTGACCAGGATCCATACAAGATGCAACAAATAGACAAGAGCCACACAATATTTATATTATATTTAGTTTTCTACTTTGTATATATGCTCCTAAGAAAATAAAAATAAATACAACTAAAAAAGACAATTTTGAGTGACCCTGAATAATAATTACCTCAGATCACCCAATATTAAAATCAAATGATATTTACTTATTCTGCAAGTCTACAGGCTTTTACGTTTGACTGAGTTTGTTCTAAGAATTACATAAAAATCTTAACATTGGCTAGTAGAAAAAGAATCACCCTGAATACGTAGTTTTGGAACTTTTCATTACAACTCGTGTCAACAATATTAAGATTTTAATTATTATCCTTAACTTTTTGTAACAAAATAATTGCCACATTATTGATTTTCTAAAGGTAAGTAACAACCTTGCTTCCGCATGTTTAACACCCTCTATCTCCAAAACTGTCCATTAGACATTTGATCAAGACATCATAAACTACATTTTACAAAATTTTCAGCCAATTCGACTGGGACTCTTTTTCCATAAGAACCGTGCAGGGTACTTTATAATTAACAATTACATAAAAATCTTAACATTGGCTAGTAGAAAAAGAATCACCCTGAATACGGAGTTTTGGAACTTTTCATTACAACTCATGTCGACAATAGTAAGATTGTAGTTATTATCCCTAACTTTTTGTAACAAAATAATAGCCACATTATTGATTTTCTAAAGGTAAGTATACATATACATACATATAGCAGAAAAATTATAAGATTAACACAATCATTAGGATTTTGTCAATTAATAAAACAAAACACAAGGCGAACAAATGATTCAGTTACGCTTATAGATTACCTGTTAAGTAATGATAATAACGTTGACCATGAAATTACAGATTTCCCAAGTGTATCTGATCATTCTAACTTGTTGATTACATTAAAGGACAAAGATAATACCAGTCTTAAATGTAAAAATTCAGTGACCATTAAAAGAAACTATAAGCAATTTGATGAATTGCAATTCCAGATGGGTTTGTTAGATGCGGAATGGAATTCATCCACCGTTGACGTAGACTATATGTCAATGTCATTAGTGGATATCATTGTCAATAACCTGAATATATATGCACCCTTCAAATAATATAAAATATTCAACAATTTCAAATTGAAAGTTTGGTTTTCTGAGGAAGCTATAAAAAAAATCAAAGAAAGAGATATCCTATACAAAAAGCAAAACAAACCAGATTAGATCATGACTGGGTAGAATATAAGAAAATTCGAAACATTGTGAACAATTTGATAAGAACAGAAAAAAGAAAATATTATGAAAAAGTAATTGATGAAAATAAATATGATAATAAGGCCATGTGGAAATCATTGAATGAATTACTGAAAGGAAAAAAACAAAATAGTCCGGCAAGTATCAATTTTGATGGTGTGATTGAAAAAGACATTAATATAGCAAATTCCTTCAAAGACTTCTTTGTCCATAGCATACAAAAAATTATTCACAATATAAAACCACTTAACGACTTCAATAATGTAATATATCATATTCAAACAGTACATACTATATTTCATACATTTAAAATGGTCAAAATTATAGATTTGACAAAAATGCTGGAGTTAATTAAGAAAAATAGTCCTGATAATAATGGAATTGATCTTCGTATAGTTAGGATAGCTTTTCAGGCAGTTAGAAACTACTTCTTGGATGTTATTAACACATCGTTAAGGACTGGTTCTTTTCCAGGTGCCTGGAAACTATCAACAGTCATACCCATTGAAAAAGTGGTACCAATACTACAAACTCTTCCTATATATGAAAAGCTCTTGGAAACAGTGGTCAAAGAGCAGCTGCTCAAATTTATTGGAAACAACAATATAATCATCAAACAACAATCAGGATTTCGACAATCGCACTCGTGTGAGACATCACTACAATTTTTAATAACCCAGTGGAAAACAAGTATCAGCAAAAACCATGTAATAGGCGTTGTTTTTTTGGACTTTAAGCGTGCGTTTGAAACTGTTAACATAGATTTATTGTTATTAAAACTAAATAGGTATGGTATAACGGGCAATGTATTAAACTGGTTCAATAGTTATTTAAGTCATAGAACACAGAAGGTGAAGTATAACAGTGAATTTTCACATGAATTAGAAACTCAGTATGGAGTTCCGCAAGGTTCCGTTTTGGGGCCAATATTATTTAGCTTGTTCATAAACGATATTATTAATCAAGTGAAAAAATGCCAACTGAAATTATTCGCTGATGATTCAGTGATTTACTTCGCTGGTGAACCAGAGGAAATATAATCCTCTTTAAATGAGGACTCAAAACATATTTCCACATGGTTGTGTGATAATGGACTAATGTTGAATCTTGAAAAGACCAAATGTATGTTGATAGGGAACAGAAGCAAACTTAATAGGTTGAAGGATAAGGATTTTAAAATGACCTTGTTGATTAATCACAGTAATATTGAGAAGGTGAAAACAATCAAGTACCTAGGGGTAATGATAGATGAAGAATTAAATATGAAAGCGCACTGTGATCATATAAAAAGGAAGGTCGCAAAAAAAGTTCATTTCTTGTACAGGCTTAATGGTAAAGTTTCTTTGTTTTCCAAGTTGACTATTTACAAATCAATAATAGCACCTCATCTTGATTACTGTGGAACCCTTTTATTTTTTCTCAATAGCGACCAGTTGAGTACTATTCAAAAAACTCAAAATCGAGCCATGAGAGCTATACTCATGTGCTAGAGATATTATCGTTAATGTCGGTAAAACAAAGAATATGTTGGTATTTGTGTTCAAGCTCAAACACGATATGTTACCGACCTACCTTAGTGACGAATTAAATTATATAAGTAATGTACACACTCATAACACTAGAGCTCGAACAGTATATGATTTTTATGTAAAAACTGAAAACACAGTATGTGACACAATATTCAATAGGGGTCTAATACTTTTCAATAGTTTACCAATTGAGATCAAAAACATCACCTCCTTGAGCCAATTCAAAAAACAATGTAGTGAATATGTATTAGAACAATTTTAAACTCGAAATTCTTGCGGTAATTTTTAATATGTTGTATTATTGTTAATGACTTGTAATTGGTAGTAGGTATTTTTAATATGTTGGTTGCGGCAGAAATCACAACCTACTAACTTGTAAGAACTTTTAGTACTAATAGTGGATTGATTTGTGGGTAGATTTCCACTGGTATTGTCTCTTATCGTGTTTTGGTTGAACGAAAATAACTAATTAGTGGACTGTATACTAAAAACTTTACTACTTCGACAAATAAAATAACTGTCTATAACGCTTCGCTGTTCGCTGTCACAATCTTGGCGCTCAAAAAGTGTACTCCTAACCTCAGATCTTCGGGACACGTGGCAGCTGTCGCAGTGAGCATATTCAAATAACAACGTTGCCGCTCTTATTCAATCAGTAGAATTCAGATTTAAGAACGAACGAACATGCCGCCGGCCTTGAAAGCACCAGCTTTCAACAAAATAACTAAGTTCTGGTCAATAAATGAAACCAAAACTAATAAAGTTCCATGAAGGTTTGAAAGACATTGTCAATTCACTCAACAGGGAGAATGCTGACATTTCGAACTGCGCGTTTGACAACTCCATTTATTGTTTTTACACTAACGACACGCACTAACTTGTCTTGTCCAGGGTGAAGTTCAATCACTCTTCCCAGCTTCCAGCTAAGTGGTGGGGTGTCCTCCTTCAAAAGCACTAAGGCGCCAATGTTCAATTGGCTATTTTCTTCGCTCTGCCACTTGGATTGCTGCTGGAGCCAGCCCAAATATTCTCTTGACAACCGGGTTAAAAAGTGTTGAAACATCTGTTGTAACTGCTCATACTTGGTTAATCGATTGGATGAAATGTCCTGAACGTCCCTCTGGGGTATGGAAGTTAAGGTGTCCCCAATAAGGAAGTGACCAGGGGTTAAGGCTTGAAGGTCGTTTGGGTCTTGGGATAAAGGAGTAAGGAGTCGGCTGTTCATCGCCGCCTCGACTTGCGTGAACACCGTTAATAAATCTTCGTACGTTAATGACGAGTACCATTCGAGAAACATGGTACTTTGCCGTCTTAACTGCAGATTCCCATAAGCCACCCTGATGTGG
Source organism: Gonioctena quinquepunctata (assembly GCA_018342105.1). Lineage (NCBI taxonomy): Eukaryota > Metazoa > Arthropoda > Insecta > Coleoptera > Chrysomelidae > Gonioctena > Gonioctena quinquepunctata. The sequence continues at coordinate 175,870 of JAFIRS010002429.1, forward strand.
AGATCTAGCAGGAATGTTATGCCAAATAATGCCTCTTTGAGCACAAAATTTAGACACTATATCTTGCTTTGCCATATATTCTATATGCTCACCTATTTTTTGCAATTCATTGTTAGCCCCTCTGAAATTAGTTGCATTATCAGACCAGATATCAGAGCACAAACCACGTCTTGACACAAATCTTTTTAAACAATTTAAAAATGAGTTGGCACTCAGGTCGCCAAACAGGCTCAATTTGCACAGCCTTTGTGCTGAAGCACACAAATATACATAAATAACCTTTTACCAGGGCTCTATTCCGTAATTTACCATCCTTTAAATGAAATGAAAAAGGTCTACTTGGCACTATTCTGTTTTTTGGCAAATCATCCATTTTATCTGATTTTATGAACATCCTGTTTATATTTTCAACAAATCATCCATTTTCTGTTTGACAAATGATGGTTTTACCCTAAAACATGTGATACATTTGGAAAGAATGCCTCTTACTGCGCTTCTGCCATTAATAATAATAATAATAGTATTATTTATTGTTGATACAGATATCACATTGTTTACAGAAATAGTGTCTGACTATGAAAATGAAAAATTGACATGCACATTGTTCACATTGAGTAAAATTCGTTCAGAGAATAGAGCGACTTCCCTACTAATAATGACTTCAGTTCGATTTTGAACTTTTGAAATGACCTTATGTCCTTTATATGTAAGGGTAGATTATTAAAAACTTTACACCCATTATAGAAAAGTCCCTTCTGGTATAATCTTGTAACATGTTTGCTTGGAAGTAATACATTTTTAAGTTGCGTATCATATTGATGGTTTTGACGAGTTATGTCGAAGGCAGATTTATTCTTGAAAACAAAACAGGCTACCTCTAAGATATATACTGATGTAAGTGTCAAGATGTTTAACTCTTTAAAATGTTCCCCACAGCTATCATCGTAACTTAAATTGGCCAAGGTACGTATAGCCTTTTTTTTAAGGATAAAAACACTTGTAACATCGACAGCCTGACCCCAATATACTATGGAATATCTAATATGAGTGTGAATTGTTGCAAAATATAGTTGACGTAATATAGATCTACTGCATTGTCTTGAAGTAACTTTCAGAGCATATACCGTCCTAGCCATTTTGATGCAAAGATATTCAATATGCTTCGACCAATTGAGATTGCAATCGATGGTAAGCCCTAGAATTTTACTGTATTTTTGATATTCGAAGGTCTTGTTTGCATTTAAAGAAATTGTTTTATTACTAATTATTTATGATTGAATAAAGTGCACACAGTTTTGTCTTCGTTCAACCATAGCTTGTTTTTATTTACCCAGACCTCCACTTCAGTATATATTTTTTTAGTTTGGAGAACACATTCATCATAGTTATCATGTGTGATCAAGATATTAGTATCATCAGCATATGATGCTATAGTACAACACATGTTGTTGCTCCTGACGAAGAGGAGTAGGTCATTTATGAAGACAATGAACAAAGTAGGACCCAATATGGATCCTTGCGAAACTCCGCTCGTAACGGCTGCTGAGATCTGAGACCTTGCTCTCAATGCTGACTTTTTCAAAACGATCAGTGAGATAAGAACTGAACCAGTCCTGGGCAACACCTCTAATTCCGTAATTTGATAGTTTGTGTAATAGAATTTGGTGATTGACACAGTCAAAAGCCTTGGACAAGCCTATGAAAAGTCCAAGAACCACCCTTGACTTATCCAAATTCTCAACTATTTCACCTATAAACTTATTCAGGGGAGTTTCAGTGCTTTTATTTTTAGTAAAACCATGTTGGTCCGATGAAAGTATTGAATTTTTATTCAAGAACGACAGCAGTTGTTCACTTGCAGCAGTTTCAAATATTTTCGATATGCTGGTGCATAGTGTGATTGCTCTGTAATTCATTATAATTGATGGATCACCTTTTTTGAAAAGTGGTATGACCTTCGATATTTTCATTCCACTCGGAAAAATATCTTGTTCTAAAGACATATTGATTATACATTGAGCAATCTGTTTAAGGAGAATATTAGACATTTCGTCATTCCCAGATGATTTGGAGTTTTTTAAATTTTTTATGATATTTAGAACCTCTTCCTCAGAGAGTGGACGGAAAAACATAGTATTAAGGGTAGTGGGAGTTAGTGAATTAACAAATTCTTCATCTATATTTGTCGGTAGATTTATAGTTAGTTGATCCACTACAGAAGTAATCCGTTGTATTCAGTATTCTCCCGTTATAAATAATTTCGGGTATTTTCTTATGTTTTTGTTTCTCTAGCGTGTCATCGACAATATTCCACATTGATTTATTTTTATTTGAAGAATCACGTATTAGTTGATCATTTGCATTATTTTTTTTGCCTCGGAGAGCATTGCTATATATTTATTATTTGCACCAATAAAGGTTCCCTTGAATTTCGGATAATCCTACTTAAGTCTGCGTAAAGTGAGACTCGGTTTTTAGCATCTAATAATTCTGGGGTCATGATGGGAACACATATTTTGGTATGTGCTTTTTTTGACCTTTTTCTTAATGGAAAACAGCTTTCAAATTGCCATGATAGTGTTTGAAGAAAAAGATTAAAAGCATCATTGCAGTTATTAGCTTGATATACCACATTCCAGTCAAGATTCTCAAGACATTGTCTGAACCTTTGAATATTAGAGTCATGGAAGTGGCGATGAAATTCCACTGGAACTTTATCTTCGTTTATTTGGCCATGAAATTTAAGGAGTTGAGCATAATGGTCGGAAAGGTCACTTTCCACATTCTTAGCCTCATAGGCACTATCCATTACCATGTTATTTACTATAATGTTATCTATACAAGTTTGGGAGGTTACCCTGGTAGGTGTGAAAATAGTCCTTGTTGGATTCTAGTAAATAAGCGATATGACGAGTTTGTACATTTTCAGAACTGTCATCGAGTCTAGAAGAGTTTCGAATAGCTGGAGAAAGATGTCTATGTTACCTGATGGTGGGCGATATATAACGATTATTCTAATATTTGTAACTTCCAATTCAATGCCAGTGCATTCAAATATATTAGAGCGAGACAGCTCTGAACACAATTTAATGGTTTTAGTTTTGAATCTATTCTTGCAGAATATAGCTACTCTTCCATGGTCCCCTAAGGGCCTGCAGAAAAAATAACTGATCCAGTTTGATTTTTTAATTGATCTACAGTCTCCAAGTTTCACGAAATAGAAATAGGTATATATCTTCCTAATACAAACGTTTCACTAAATAACCAACTCTAGAAACAACTAAGTAATAATGCGAGTCGAAACGACGATTTACTAAAACAATATAGGACAGGTGCAAAAGGAATATGGGGACCAACCTGTTGTTTCGTCGATCTTCTCGTCCGATTTCCATTCAATATTCGGCTCGATGTGACCATGGATTGATTTGTGGGTAGATTTCCACTGGTATTGTCTCTTACCGTGTTTTGGTTAAACGAAAATAACTAATTAGTGGACTGTATACTAAAAACTTTACTACTTCGACAAATAAAATAACTGTATAATTCTAAGCGAAATGTAAAATAAAAAAGGTCTACTGTCTATAATGCTTCGCTGTTCGTTGTCGCAATCTTGGCGCTCAAAAAGTGTACTCCTAACCTCAGATCTTCGGGACACGTTGCAGCTGTCGCAGTGAGCATCTTCGAATAACAACGTTGCTGCTCTTATTCAATCAGTAGAATTAGGATTTAAGAACGAACAAATAGTATTTAAATGAATATTTTATTGTGTAATCTTCTTGTTTTAACTGATGGAGTATTGTATAGTATGTTTAATTTTTTTTATATATATATATATATATATATATATATATATATATATATATATATATATATATATATATATATATATATATATATATATATATATATATATAAACTCATTATACTAAATTTTCAGCCAATTCGACTGGGAATCTTTTTTCAAAAGAACCGTGCAGTGTACTTTAACAAAATAATTAAAAAAATGTTCATGCAAAAAACAAAATTTTATTAAACTATATTTAGTGAAATAACTGGTCCTTTATTGCACTAGTGCAATAAAATGTGTATTGCACTCATCTGTCATTCTACTACAGCGTTTTGTGATCATGACAAACATAAACGTTCAAATCGACACCATTTTTAGTCCATTTTCTGTGATATGGTATTAGATTTTAAACAATTGCATATTTTATATTATTTTAAATCATATTTATTGCATACTGGATTACGGAATTACTAGAAAATGTAATTTATCAAAAATAAAGTTTGAGTTAAATTGTTCCTAACATAGGTATCAGTTCCTAACTTTCTCAATGCAAATCAATAGTGCTAATTAATTATTAAATATTTTGCTATTAAATTACGCTTTTTATTTTCCCACACTTAGTGCCACCTAAATAAAACATTTTTTTTATTTTTGCATGAACGTAGAAGAAATATTGTATGCAGCTCGTGCAAAAAGTGTTTATCGGCCTTGTCGGACAACTTCACGTTGAGTGCAACAAACACTTACTTGTTGCATAAATAACTATTATAGTGATATTATTGACTACACATGTGAAATGTGCTCAAAGAAGCAAACAAATTATGGAATCAACTACTTAATCAACAATAGCCTCACATTATCAAAACTCAATGACAATTTTTTTCAACGAAATTACATTCTTTCAGGTGTTCAGATGACATGATTTTTTGAATTTTTAAATTAATATTTAATCGAGAGGTGCTGTACTCATGCCATAACGCCGTCGCGGACTCCCATATTCAACATTGAATTGAAATTATAAATAATTGAGATAGAGTTCCGGGAGTACAAACTTTTTCATGGAAAATTTCCTCCTTTTCAAGAATCTGTTTTTCTATTTTCTCAATCATCAATAGTTCTTGAGATACTGCCAAAAAACTAAGGCCACTTTATTTTTTTTTTGTTTTTTGTTAAAATAATAGCAAACTTTCGTCGGCAGAAAAAATCGAAAATACGTCTTTCTCAGAATGACATCTCGAATCGAATGAGCCATCGCTCATATTTTTAGTAGACTTGGAACGATTTTCCGCAGGAAACTCACTTCTCAACTAGGCTAATAACCCAGTTCTCAAATTTTTTCTTCAACTTTTGAAAAAGCCATTCGTTATGGAATGGGCCTGCCTGAAAAGCATTCTTGGTACGTTAGGCGTTATAGCAATTTTTTTGACATTTGCCAAAGATTAATAACATTTCCATGCAATCACTTGGAGAAAACATGAAAGGCATGCTGGCGTTTGTGCACAAGGATCACTGAATCGAACTTCATAAGTTTACAGTTTAATTCTAAAACGCTAATTTACATTTTTACGAAAGGTGCAATAAGATTAATTGAAAATGTAAATATTTGGTGTGAAGCGCCTACATGGAAATTGTTACCAAAATATAGCTCCCATGGACTTCTGAAACTTTTGTGAGAAACATTTTTATAAATTGTCTCTAACCACCAATTATTCTTGGGTACTTATTTGTAGGGGTCAAAATTTATAGGCAATCATGCATGTTCCATTTGAAATAAGGAAGATATTTGAATATCCACACAAAAGTTATCAAGGATTTCCATTTAAGATCGGAAGATGACTAAGTGTAGTTGATTGATTCTAATATATGAGGAACATTCAATAAAGTCACCACAGATTAATATAATTAGAAAGAGAAATAAATACTTTCACATGCTACAGTATTTAGGTTCACCCCTAAAATATTTCAACAGTCGATACTTACATCTTGAAAATCTTGGTTTATTGGTGATTTCTTGTTGGAAAAACCACTTAGATCTTTAGCTGAATATATTATAAAACTACAAGTATTATTTTTAGAGATCTAATAATTGCCACAGCCTTCTACAATCTCATTGCATTTTTTTCCTGAAAATGAAGTTGTGATTAGAGTGTAATAATAAAAAAAATAACTTTGTAGATTCAACTTAATATTTTCTTCATTTGCGAAAAAGAATAAGTAAGTATTACATATTGTGGTATTGGGCATATGCATACTACAAACCTTGATAGGTGACTCAATAAGAGAAAATTCAGTATAAACCTGAATGAATACTACCATTCAACACCCTGTGATATAGAAATCTAAGTGACACATGAAAATATGTGATATGAAAATAGCCACAGGGAAAAATAATTTTACACATTTTAATAAACTCAGGTAGAAAAGATAGATGTTTATTGATCCATATATGAGCTCATAAAAACGAATGAACAAGTCAGCATTATAAATGTACCTAAGTATAAAGTATATAAAAATGTATACACATAAATGAAAGAAATGGTAATTATACACAAAATAGAGAAAGTTAAATTGTTAAATAAACATGAAAAATATTCAAAATATATATAAATGGAAAAATATCTAGTAAATTTGGTTTGGAAAATACATTGTGTAATAATCTCAGACCATTACATTCAGAAATTTTTGTCAGGAAGAAGAATTATAAATCTCTTGGAAAAATGACGATATGAACACTGTTGGAAAACACCTGCTATATATATATATATATATATATATATATATATATATATATATATATATATATATATATAAATATAGATACACATATAAATATTTGTTTATCCATCACAAAATTCGGTGGGTTTGATGTACAGCGTAAAAAGCAGATTTTGACATGTGTCATATTTTTAGCACTTAAGGCTTCACCGAAAATAGAAGTATCTTTTGAATTTCAAATGGAACACCCTGCATATTTTGTTATTTTTTAATTCTTCACTTTCAAGGCACTTATTATTTGTTTAATCAATTAGGCAATCCAAACCATGTGTCCCAATATGGCGGTTGTTGGCACATAAACTGATAATCGCCATAAGAACATCATTGTCAGTGAGCTCTTTTGGCTAGTAAAAGTGTATTTTTGGTTATTTTCGGAGCTTTTGTGTTGTCAAGTAATAATATTCAGTTGAAGAGTGATTACCTGAAGACACTATTGTTGAAAAGCATAGGCGTTGGTGAACCGTATGCTTGAAAATACATCTCCATCTTCTGTTTACATTTTTATCAATGTATTTGTTACAAGTATAAAATGAAGTTGATTGATCAGTGATTTAGATCCTTTTACACTGAATATTTCAGAACTGAATTGTTCAATTGTTGGTGCTCCTCCTGTTACGAATATGGATATTATTTCATATTTGGTTTTTACTCATAGCTTTCATTCCCAAATGCAGATGAAGCCCTATACAAGTTTTGAATCCATACATATTTGAATCTGGCTTCATTTTGAAGGTGAGAACAAAGATTCAGTATCATTCATAAGTAGTTAAGGAGCAATAGTTCTGGACCTTTCCCCAGGTTAAATCCCATAAGAAATCGCTAAGGTCTAACATAGTCATTATTGGCCAGTTCGAGGTCACACTTCGATACAGCGCATTTAGCTGTGACTTAGTCGAACCAGATTCATTTCAGAGATAGAGGGAGCGTAAAATAATAATATACAGGGTGTCTCATTTGTTATAGTCTACCTAAGCGGCTATCATGATAACTATAGGGAAAACCGTGAGTAAGAGAGAGACAAACAATACGTGTGTTAGAGAGAGAGAGCGACGGAGTTCCCGGCGGGAACACTAGAGGTCGCTGGGGTGGGGTTGAGCGCGTTCGAGACGTTGAGACATTCAGAGGGCGCCACCGTTGAGACGTTGAACACCAGAGGGCGTTGAGTAATGGAGAAAAATGTATGGTTAGAACGATGGGGAAGTTAACACCTCGTTAGAGCGCGTACGTAGTCGGGCAAGATTTCAGAGTCTCATAGGTTAGAAAAAAAAAACATTGTCGACATCATTCGAGAAAAAAACATGGCCGCCTGTCATCGGAAAAAACATGGCCGCTTTGTGTTACTTGTCATTAGGAAAAACCATGGTCGACGTTTGAGAAAAAACATGGCCGCCTGTCATTGGGAAAAAAACATGGCGCCTGTCATTGTGAAAAAAACATGGCCGCCTGTCATTGGAGAGAAAAGGAGGCTGCCTGTTGGAGGGAAAAAACATAACCGCCTCTCATTGGAGAGAAAAAAACATGGTTGACGGTCATTGGAAAGAAAAAACAAAAATCAAATATACAGAGTGGCTCAAATTACCATGAAATACATAAATCCATATACATTTTGTATACAGGGTGTACCAAAAAAGTCAATGCCTCTGATTAGGCTGATTTTCAACGAGCTAACGTGATTCGATGTACTTATACCATTTAAGCAATTGAAAAACGTTTAAAAAAATAAAAATTCCAGTTTTAGTCCTAGCATAGCATGTGAGGTGTCAAATGCAAGGGGATCACCCATAGATTCTAAATTTATCAAGTTCCACCCTCCAACTTTACCGTAGAACGATAAACCGCGCTTTGAATGCTATAAATTACATGAAATAACAAAACCCTATATCAATTCGTAATCACGGCATGGAACTATACCCAAATCCACCAAAATATCATAAACCGAAAGTGACCACTAAACTCCGCAGATTGTTTGAGTAATGTATGGTTGCCTCAGACAGAAAAAAAAAGAATATGTTGAATTCCTCAGTAGATATGAATCTTTTTTTCTAAGTGTCTTGGAACTCGTCTATACATTGCAAATTTAATATGAATTCATAATCGATGCGAATACCAGCGGATAGCTCAAATGATGTATGATGAATGTATGCAGAAAAATCGGTAAACCCCTGTACACTGCGCATTTTTTGACTAGAAAACTACCAATAATAAAAAAACACGAATCCCAGCAGATAGCTCATGTTATGTTTAGTTGATAAATGCGAATAAAGAACGGTTGATCACAGTAGATGAATTTTTATTTTTTATTAAATGTCTTGAAACTTGCTCATATACCGTTGAACCGTTTACCCAAGAAGCCCAAGAATTAAAAAAAATATCTAAAACCAGCAGATTGTTCGGGTAATATATGGTTAACATATGCAGAAATAGAATATGTTAACTTCATCAGTAAATAAAAACCTTTTTTTTTCAAAATGTCTTGGAACTCGTCTATACATTGTTAACTGAAAATCTATCATGAATTCGAAATCAGTGCGAATACCACCAGTTAGCTCAAGTGATATATGATGAACATATGCAGAAAAATCGTTAAACCTTTGAGACTTGAGCATTTTTGTTAGAAAGTGTCCCGGAACTCGTCTATATATCGTTAACTACAAAACTACTGATAATTAGAAAAAAACGGATACCGGCGGATAGCTTGAGTGATATATGTTCCTGAAACTTGTCTTTACATTGATCAATGGAAAACTACTAATAATTGAAAATAAACTGTTACCAGCGGATAGTTAATGTTACGTTTAGTTAATAAATGCAAAAAAACGGTTGAAGGTGGATTGATTTTCTCAATTTATTGTATGGGAACTTGCTTATATACGTCAACCGATCAACCCAAGAAATACCACGAATTCAAAAAATATATAAAAGCAGCTGTTAGCCTGATTAATGTATGATTAATGTTTGGTTAAGATACTTAAAAAAAACTGCATATGTTGACTTCCTCAGAATATAGAAAGCCTTTTTCAAAGTGTCTTGGAACTCTCTATACATTGTTAACTGAAAATCTAACATGAATTTGAAATCAATTCGAATACCAGCGGTTAGCTTAAGTGATATATGATGACCGTATGCAGAAAAATCGTTGAACCTTTAAGACTTGAGCATTTTTGTTAGAAAGTGTCCCATAACTCGTCTATATATCGTTGCCTACAAAACTACTGAAAATTCAAGAAAAAAACGGATACCAGCAGGTAGCTTGAGTGATATGTTCCTGAAACTTGTCTATACATCGAACAATGGAAAACTAGAAATAAACATACCAGCGGATGTTTAGTTAATAAATGCAAAAAACCGGTTGAATGTGAATTGAGTTTCTCGATGTATTTTATTGGAACATGCGTATATACCATCAACCCATTAACCCAAGAAATACCAAGAATTGATTGATTGATTGATTAAAAAACTATATAAAAACCAGCAGTTTGTTCAAGTATATATATGGTAAACATACGCAAAAACAAAATATGTTAACTTCATCAGGAAATAGAAAGTGTCTGGGAACTCGTCTGTACATTATTAACTGAAAATTTTACATAAATTCAAAATCAATGCGAATACCAGCGGATATATTTATGGTGAATATATGCAGAAAAATCGTTAAAATTCTGTACATTGAGCATTGTTTCACAAAGTGTCCCGGAACTCGTTTTTACATTGTTGACTGGAAAACTAACAATAATCAAAAATAAAAACAGTTAGTTAATAATTACCAAGAAAAACGGTTGATCACAGTAGATATATTTTTTTTAAATTTACTATCATAGACTTCTCATAAACCTACAACCCGTTAACCCAAGAAATATCACGAATTCAAAAAATAACTAAAACCAACTGTTAGCCTGATTAATGTATGATTAATGTTTGGTTAAGATACGCAGAAAAAACTGCATATGTTGAGTTCCTCAGTATATAGAAAGCTTTTTTCAAAGTGTCTTGGAACTTGTCTATACATTGTTAACTGAAAATCTAACATGAATTGGAAATCGATTCGAATACCAGCGGATACCTTAGGTGATATAGAGTAGAGTAGAGTTTATTTCCATCAATTTACATTTGTTTGTGACTGGTCAATTGTTAGAGAAAAATAAAATAAATATATACATATATAGATAAAGTGATTTAAGATCACAAAGTATCGTAGTACAGATATTGTATGAGATACGAACACTATTAAAAGTAGAATTGTAAAAACAGTGACAAAGTACAGACAATGTATGAGATACAAACACTATAAAAAATAATATTTAAAAACATTTTTATCATTTCTATTAATAAATATAATTGTTGGTGGTGCGGAGAGGCAAGCAGCAGTACGCGTTCATATCAGGTCCAGTTTAAAGTCTACATTACTTAGGTATTCCGTTTCAGAGTAAAAGCAGTTTTGTACGAAATGGTTTTTCAGAGCCCTTTTGAATGTAATCTCTGTTAGTTGTTTGAAGTTTTCTGTTAGATGGTTATATAGTTTCACATCTAAAGTATTTTTCTTACAAATAGCGTATTTGAATCATTCTGGTCTGAAAGAATTAGAAGATCTTGTATTATGATCGTGAAATTGTGAGTTCAATTTGAAGTGTTCCTTGTTTTTATGAATTTCAAGCAGAGTTTCATAGATATAGAGTGACGGTAATGCCATAATTTTTTGTTTTATGAATATTGGCTTGAAGTGTTACCTGGGGCTAGCACCTACCATAATCCTTATTACTCGTTTCTGGAGTTAAAATATTCTGTTTGCACTGTATGAGTTACCCCAAACGGTTATTCCATAACTTATGTGGCTATGGAATAGTGCATAGTAGCAAGTTTTTGAAGTATCAATTGAGAATAGCATTTTCAGGTTGCGAATTACAAATATGGTGCTGGAGAGCTTTTTACTCGTAGAGTCTATGTGTGCAGACCAATTTAATTTATCGTCAAAAGTAATTCCAAGTAGCTTTACATTATTACCAGTACTTTGTGTTGTATCGGAACTAAAAATTATATTTTGATTTTTATTTTCATTTAGTTTCAAATTGGTTATTCTGAACCACTGAACCACTGGAGATTTGACATGCAAACCACAGACATAAGCTAGATGAAAGAACACAAAGAAAAACATAGGAATGAATACAAATTCCACGCAGGTACCAGCTAGTTAGTTTATATGTGATTGATAATTTTTGGGTATCAAATTATTGCACAATATAGAGGGTATAGAGCAAGTTAAAAATCACCAATATGGTATTTTTTTTTCCTTTTACGAAAATTTTAATTTGATGGTTGAATATTGGGGAATCTAGAAGTGACAAATTATTTTATAGTATCTGTGTTGTCAACAACATCCCAAAACATAGTTTACTGTCAAGAGGCCTCCTCCTGTTCCAACTATTTTTGCATTATTTTTCAATTTGAACATGTCAAGATATTAAAATAAAGTATTCATCTATAAATTACCAGCAATGGCTGTTTTCAGTTCAAAAACCAATAAATATTATAATTGACAAAGGAAAAATGTTACTCTCACACTCCTTCCTCTTTCTATAATGGTTGAGTTACAATTATGAAATTTGCAGTATTGATGGATATACAAAAATATATAAGTAAATAAGTCATTTTAAGTTATTTACATTGCATGCCAGCATTGGTAGTACCATTGGGAGTTCCAAAAAATAATACCACGAGGCAATATATGCCGACAATCTCTTTGGATTTGTTATTAGAGCAACATATATATCCCAATCCTCAGAATTTCGCAACTCTATGTCAACAATCACGAAAGATGTGAGATAAATTTGGATTTATCAAAACTGTTTTTTTTTCAGAAAAAGGTATATAGGTGGTCTCTATGTTATTGAATATTTTCAATATATATTGCCTCCTAGTTTTATTTTTCGGAAAAGGAAGTTGTTCCTTCGCTGCTAGCGTGCACAATTGTATATCTATTGATCCTACGAATTTTATGTGATACTTGCGGAATATGGTGGGGTGGATTTGTTAGAAAATATGAACAGGATGTGAAAGTTGTTGATTTCTGTTAGATATTACAAAAAATTAACTTCATTTTCTATTCAATATTCAATTGAGAATGTTTCCCTTTTAAATAAATAAATTTGGATTTATCAAAACTGTTTTTTTTTCAGAAAAAGGTATATAGGTGGTCTCTATGTTATTGAATATTTTCAATATATATTGCCTCCTAGTTTTATTTTTCGGAAAAGGAAGTTGTTCCTTCGCTGCTAGCGAGCACAATTGTATATCTATTGATCCTACGAATTTTATGTGATACTTGCGGAATATGGTGGGGTGGATTTGTTAGAAAATATGAACAGGATGTGAAAGTTGTTGATTTCTGTTAGATATTACAAAAAATTAACTTCATTTTCTATTCAATATTCAATTGAGAATGTTTCCCTTTTAAATAGTGGGGTGCTTCCATGATACACCCCTTAACTAACGACTGACAAACATATGCCCTGAGAGCAAAAACAAATATTTGTATATCCTGAGTATGTTCATTTCGCACATTCGGAACATCCTGAAAACATCAGTATCATGTTGGAAGTTGACATAGGTCCCTCAGACAAATGCTATTACTAATAAAGATGTTTCCGGGCATTCTGAGTTTATTGTAAATACATATTTCCCAAGACCATGTTCAACATTTGAACATTTTTAACTAATCATGAGTTTTTATCCATATGAAGAATTGATGACATCAAATATTCAATATATATATATATATATATACAAAAGCAAATATAATCCATAGTGAAAATAGCTTACCAAATCCAGTAGTCCATTTTTAATTTAAAAAGCTTATTTATTGTTTTTGAACAGCTCTGGAATGAAAAATGAAGAATATAAAGTTTAAAGTATAAACATAAACTTTAATAAGCTAACCCAATGTTGCCATTTTGATTTTGCCAACAGTGTTGTCAGTTGTCATTTGTCATGCGGAAGTTTTTGATTGTATTAAAACGACAGCCGAAAATGTGTACTTTTTGAAAATTTGCACTGTTGCGCACGCATTCTGTCAATTGTTGAACAGTGTGAAGTTAGCTGCCAGCAGCCAGCTGCTAGAATATCCGAACATGAGGTGTTTTCTGGCGTAAAGAAGTATTTACGATTCCATGTGACGTCATTATTATCACGAACCGCAAGAAAGCATGATTTCGAATACGATTCAATAAGAATTTTTCTGTCAGAAAGTCAGTAGTATTATTATAAATTATGACAATCGCAAAACAATGAATTATGTTTTGAAACTGAATTCCACCTGGTTTCAAAACTCTATGAATACGTTTTGAATCATTTTATATATGACGCCAGAATAGATGTATTTGAATCACAGGACGAATACGTTTTGAATACATGGGCGCCAAAGAACGGCTCTGGACAATAGACAAGTGGCCTTCCGAACTCTTTCGACAACTGTCAGCTGCTAGAATTTCTCTTGGCGGTATCATATCATTTCATTGCGAACGTACCTAGTTCGTTCGCAGACATCCTGGTATATCGAAACAAACATAAAGATCATTTAAGGATGAATGGAAAATATGTTCCTCAAACGAAAATTTGTAACATGCTATTATCAAAGATTATTGTTCTCTCTTTGCTATTATTCAGCAAACGATTGCCAAAATGAAGAAAAAATATTTTTCAAGTCATATTGGTGTGTTCTATCGACTACTAAAAAAGTTATTCCTTGATCTGCGGCCCAAAATATGCAGGGCCCTCAACAAAAAAAAACATTTTTTTTTCGATTATTTCGCAAACGACTGTCAAGATGAAAAACATATTTTTCGGTAGTTTTTGATGTGTTCTATCGACTACTGAAAAAATAATTCCTTGAAATGCCGTCCCAAAATATAGAGAGCCCTCAAAATAAAAATAAAAATATTTTTTTCCGGCTATTTTGCAAACGACTGTCAAAATGAAAAATATATTTTTTAGTCATATTTGATGTGTTCTATCGACTACTGAAAAAATAAATCCTTGATCTGCCGGCCCAAAATATACAGGGCCCTCAAAAAGAAAAAAATTCAATAATTTTTTTCGACTTTGCAAACGACTGACAAGATAAAAAACATATTTTCTAGTCATAATTGATGTGTTCTATCGACTATTGAAAAAGTAATTCCTTGATCTGCCGGCCAGTAGGAGTTTTAAGCCGGTTCTGGATCTCCCCCCACCACTTATGACCTTGACCCCCCTCCCCACGCACGCCCCTGACCTTGAGAAGGGGGTTTGGCTGCGTGTGTAAGTGTATCGTTTAGCCTTGAAGTGACCTTGAGATGGGGCTGGGTAGAACGCACGCCCCTGACCTTGAGAAGGGGGGGGTTTGGCTATGTGTGTAAGTGTATCGTTAACCTTGAAGTGACCTTGAGATGGGACGGAGTGGAGGGCATTATATAATTCAAGGTGACTGCTGTCTCATAGGGAGTCTGACATTGAAGGGTAACTCACGGTTGAGTGGATGGATAACATTGGGAGGGTAGAAGGAACATAGTTGTGCGTGATCGTGTGTAACGTTGTCTGTCCTCAACCTTGAGACGACCTTGAGCATAAGGGGAGAGGACATATCGTTCGTACCACGCTTCACCTTAAGATGACCTTGTGCATTGAGGGAGAGTGCATATCGTTCTTCTTGGGATGACCTTAAGCATTGGGGAGAGTGCATATCCTTCATCTCACATTCGATCTTGTATGACCTTGACATTGAGTTGATATCTGTGAACGGGTAAACATTTTTTCAAGGTGACCTTCACAAGAATCCACTCTGACGTTGTTTCAGTATGGAGTGAATCGCATCATGCACCCCAAGGTCGAGTCGGTGGAACCAAACGAAGTGTGACCTTCATCCCCCATTCGATCTTGTATGACCTTGACATTGAGTTGATCTGTGAACGGGTAAACATTTTTTCAAGGTGACCTTCACAAGAATCCACTCTGACGTTGTTTCAGTATGGAGTGAATCGCATCTGCACCCCAAGGTCGGGGGAACCAAAAAGAGACCTTCATTGTGCCCACTCCGCTACATAATTGAGATGTGGGTGCATGTCCTGTATTAGTTCCTCCTCGACTATCGGGAGCAAGTTTAAAAGATGAATTCTTGTAATTGTGGTAAATCGTTTACTCGTAGTGATAATCTGCGTCGCCACCAACGCGAGAGTTGTCGGGGAGGTCCTTCAACAAAGCGTGTGAAATTGGATGATGGCGATGATGACTCTTCGTCACTTGCGCCATTGTATACATGTCAATGTTGTAATGTGACATTACCATATGGTCAAATCAATTCGCACAATAGAACATTAGCACAGGACGAATTCATGTGTGCATTTGGGTAATGGCGTGCACATGATAAAAAATGCTTTAAACTGCCGTATTGCAAGCTATAGAGTGGCTAGCGATAATGTGTATACTGAGTATGGGCCAATTTTCAATGAGATCAAGCACAGAGTCATTAGACTATTGGAAAAAATCATTGAATTACACAACGCAATCAAGGTGAACATGGAAGTGTTTGGCAGTTATGTCATACAAACTAAGATGCCTAAAAACCCTGGTGTATTCACTGATTCGATTTTGTTTAGAATTTTTGGGGGACAACAAATGAAAAACGTTAAATTCTGCTTAGAACTTCATTAGTAGATGGCGCGGTTGAGGAATATTTGTTTGTGTCACGCAAAATGTCAAACCTATGAAATTTTCTTTTTCTGTCAACATTACTTCATGCAAAAAATTGTGAATTGATCGTTTACAAAGATTATAGTGCTACGAACAAGATCCCGCTCAGAACAGTTGGCGCGAAAATGAGATGAAATCCTCGAAACTTACTACAATGTTTACATCTGTCTGTCAAAAATCTGATTTTTCTTGAGGTCTACCTGGCGATTTTTTCAAAGTGATTTATTCTCAAATGGCCTTTTTCGGATCATGGAAACTTCCACGAAGGAATGAGAAAAGGTAGGAGAGTGGACTGATGTCTCTAGATGACGAATTAACTTGAAAATTGAGGGGATTGGAAAATGTCCCCGATGACATTGTTCCATTAAACTTTCCGATACAAACTATTACCAAACCATTCACTGCCCATCTCTGCCGGACTAATACCTCTCTAACAACCTTCTGACATGAACAAAATCAAAGAGTTCATTGTAGATATCATAAAATCTGTTGATGAAGTTGAGAAATCGATGAATCCTGGTGTGCGACAGTCTAGGCTGCTTCCAGCTATCTTAGAATGACTTCGCCGGAAAAGGTGAGCCCTACTAACAAAGATGAGGGGAGGAAAAAATAATCTAAATGCTTTTCTTTTATTTTTCAGTATTACCCCGCATGATATAATCGGAGAAGGAGGGCGATCTAAACCAAGCAGTTGTTCGGAAGAACAAGGCCCACTCCCAAGATCGATAAGGCTAATGACTATGATTAGGATGATTATCACTTTTTAATAAACACATGAATTAGAAAATATCCACTATATTTAGAATTTTCCAATATTTTTAGTCAGAAGGCTGTCATCTCATGGGGAAAATTTCATACAAAATATATATAATATAAAAAATAAATATTAAAGTAATAATAAAATTATTTGACTGGATACATTAGTAAGTTACCAACCTTAAGGTATGTGCTTAATTAATTATTTAACAAATAATTTGCCAAATTACATTGTATATTGAATATTTGAAAAAAATGAATAAATAATGGTGCCACTCGCAAAAATGGAAAAATTTACATGAAAAAGGTGGACTATTGGACCATTTTCGCTCGTGGCGACGTGCTCCTCCAGCGCTGCACTTCAGAGTCGCCGCCACACATTTTTTTTCGCACGTTAGCGAAAAAATTCTGCAGCTTACAGTTTTTATTTTAAAGAAAAATTGGATAAAATTTTTCTTTAAAATAAAACTGTAAGCTCAGATTCCTAACGTCGAAAATATGCGCACTCTGAAGCATGAACTACTCTGACAAAATCAATAATCTCAAAATAACAGCTGTTCAAAACTTCGCAATATTTCATTTCCATACCCAATATCGGCAAACTATAAGTCGTTTGATAGAGCTATCACTATCTCACAAATTTTACCCGAATTTTTTTTCTCTTAGATGTACACATAAATAACAAATAGGTAGCTGTAAATTATCATTCATGAAATCTACCTTTACGACTGGTCACGCCATCGTTTTTTCAATGTCATTCTGGTTCAGCGACCTCAAAAACCCCTATAGCATCAATTTGGGTAACATTTTTCTAACAAAATTGTTTTTCATTGTTTAAACAATCAATAAACAAGCAGTGCACGAATATAAGTTTATAACTTTTTTCTGCAAGCAATTTCCAAGTAATATCAGAAGGTTTTAGGAAAATCCATGGAGTCCTCCAGGATTCCAAAATAATGCATGATTTTAAGCTATTTTTACTCCGCTATATGAAAGTAATTTGAGTTCTTGCGATAAGATAGTCGTGTTGTCTGCCAAAATAGTGAACACCTCTTGATTTGTCAAAAAGCTGAGAGGTTCTTTCACTCAGATAGGATTTGAACCAATTGAAGCTTCATCCTCTGAAGCTGTAGAGATGAAGCTTACGTAACAGTCAACAGCTTTAGATATGTCGCAAAACACTTCCTTCAGACTAGAATATAGATTTTTCAGAAAGCGAAAGAGATTGCATCTCCCGTACTTTTATTGGTTTGAAAGCTCAATTAAGTAATTGTATGTAATTTACAGCACTTCATAAAATCATTATCCGCTCCATCATAAGATTTCTATCACGAGCAAACAGGGACAGAAATACATAAGTGCCAACTCGGTGGAGCTGTATTCATAGAAAATTCACTATGCAAAATAAATTGGTACGGTTCATAATTAGAATTATTTCGGAACCCTCTCGAAAATTCTATATAACACTCAGGGTTATTATATATATAATACTGACAATATATAATAACCCTGACATAAGTACATGGAATAGTTTGTTCTAAAATATGTTACATTGATCGATCAACCTCAAAATATTTCACAACTAATTGACATAACCTTAAAGGCGACAAAAGCACAATCACAGAACGGATCAGGAGACACAAATCACAAAAACACCCTGTGTGGTATGGAATTGCAGTTTACTGAATTATGACAAGAAACGACGTCGGCGCCATCTGAAACTCTAGATAACTCCTTTTATCAAGAGGGCTGTTGTCCCCCAGTTTGTCCCAATATTTTACAGGTATAAGTGAATACACCATAGACAAATTAAAAATAAAGAGACTGTTTGAAACATTGGCGATCTTGACCACCAAGTTTTTGGTACGGCCAGTCGCGCATGGAGGCGCTGCCCGCAATCAACAGACGACTGACATGATAATTTTCCAATTTCGACATTTGTCAGAAAATGACAAACCACGTAATAATTTCAGAATTATTCTACTGTTGTCATCGAAAAATTAATTATAGAAATTATACTATGGACTTGAATTATGAACCCAACGTCGAAAATGGAATGTTTTGTTATTCGAGTTGACGCTGAAATTCCTCGAAATATTCTTTCTCAAGGTAAAATATAAGCTGCTTTTCACAAACTGATACTTATTTCCATCCATCAGTTGCAGACATTTTTTCACAAACTGATATATTTCCGTCCATCATTTTCCATTTCCTATCACCATTTGAGGAAGTACGAAGATTATCATCAAACTGGAGCATTTGTTAGGTATACCTACTCGTTCTCCTTTGTGCTAATCAATGAACAAAATTATTGAAGGTTTGTTGTAAATGTAATATGTTTTTATTTTGGTTGATTTGATGATAAGACTGAAGAATATTTTAAATTTTGTTGTTTTTCGGAGTTTTATTATTGTTTTGTCTGTAATTGTACCTTGTCCTAGATACAATAAAATGTGTTTTTATAGTTATTAGTCTTGTTTTATAAGATCTTTAATTTTGTTCTTGATATCATTAAATAAAGATTTAACCACGAACGAACTAACACAGATTCTACGAATCGATTACTGTATATATTTTATTGGTGATCGATTTGCCATTCCTGTATTTCATATGATACAACCATTCATATGGAATACAAGAATAACAAATCGATCACTTATAAAATATATACCATATCAATCATATGAAAGTAACACATTTGAAAAACCCGCCTTATTTCAATCGGTCTTACCAACTGTATTTAGTTCGGCCAGTTGCGAGATATGTCGCCACTGTATAAACGTGGTGCCAACTTTTACTGCAGGTTTGACCACTCTCTTTATTTTTAGTTTCTCTATGGAATACACCATGTTTTCAGACATCTTAATACAAACCCAGGAATTGACAGACATCAAATCAGTCAACTCTCCGAACCGAATTGCCGATCGATCCAGCGATTTGAATGGATTATTCGATACCTTTCGCGATATCATTATCGCTCAAACTACGGAATTTGAGGAGCGTGATTCAGGTTAGTTGTCACATACAAAATTGTACCGAAAAAAAGTCCTTCCTAATATTTATTTGTTCTAGGATGGAGTTGCGAAAAAATGTTGTTCCTTGAGGTGAATATAAATAAATATAGCCCTCTTGGTGGATCATCATACATAAAGCTGACGGAATTCATCGAGAATAGAAAAGGTGTGATCAATGTGAAGAATGAAGATCAGCACTGCTTCGCCTATTTCCTGCTGATCGTTACGTGTCGGAGATGTCCTCATACCCACACTATGATAGCGTCCTGAATCTGATAGGTATGAATTTTCCAGTTAAATTGCGGGATATAAAAACGTTTGAGTGTTTAAATGATATTTCAGTCAATGTGTATGGTATAGAGTCTGAAATAGAAAACAAAAAAGTTCAATGTGAGATTGTGGGTCCATTACGCTACTCTCAAAGGAAACTCAGAAGATATGTCAATTTGTTGCTTATCACTGATGAGAAAGGAAATAGTCATTATTGTTGGATGAAAGATCTTTCAAGGTTGGTGTCTAGTCCGATTTCAGCACATGAACACAATTTTTTTTTCTGTGATGGGTATTTATTATATTTTTCTAATGAGCGATTACTTTTGCATCACCAGATGCATGATTGTAATCATGTGTCTACAACAATACCGCGAACTGATTTTAGGACCAATAAATTTGGAAAAATGGTGGCCGGTAACACTTTGATGTTTGAAAATTTCGAAAGACAAATGAAGGTGCCATTTGTTGTGTATGCAGATTTCGAATCTGCACTAAAGCCTATTCTAACGAGTGAACCGAATCCCGAACTCCAATACACGAATAGAACCTTTCAACACGAAGCTTACTCATTTGCTTATCTGATAAAATGTTCCTTTAATGATAAATTAACAAAATTTGTTTCGTATAGAGGTGGTGATACGGCAAAGGTTTTCACAATGCGAATAGAAGAAGATTTAAGAATTATATATAATAATCATTTGAGGTGTGTGAAACCGATGCATGAACAAACACCTGAAGAGGAAATGGAATTCCATAATGCCACTACTTGTGGTATATGTGAAAAACCTTTCTCAGAAGGCGATGTTAGAGTCAGAGACCACTGCCATCTCACGGGGAGAAAAAGATATCCAGCAGCGCACTCTGCCTGTAATTTGAATTTCAAAATACCAAATTTCATCCCCATTGTATGCCATAATATGAGTGGTTAAGATTGCCATATAATCATTAAAGAATTGTATGAGGAAAAGGATAAGGTGGATGTTATTCCCCAAACTAAGGAAAAATACATATAATTCACAAAACATGTCTATACACATAGCTATCAAAGTAAAGAGGGTAAAATGAAGAAAAATTATTCGAAAATGAGATTTATAGATAGTTTTAAGTTCATGTCGAATTCGTTGGAAAAATTGGGGGCTAATTTAAGTGATAAGCAATGTGATGAGACAAAAGGTGTTTTTCCTTATAGTTTCATGGATGACATTGGCAAGTTGAATGTTTCAAGTCTACCAACGAAAAATCAATTCTATGACAATTTGAATGAGGAACATGTATCCGATAAAAATTATATGTGTTGAGAAACGTGCCCTGTGCTATTCAGAAATAGCAGTATTCAGATAACGATTGACTATTGTTTTAAATAGAAGTGAGGGACTGTCAGATAATAACGAACTGTCTTTCAGAAAAGGAATTAAAAGTTGATTTATTTCCGAAAGTATTATTTATTATTACGATACAATCGTAACAGTTTGGCGACAAGAATAGTGGAAGTCAATTTCTGAATCTCTGAAGAAGTTCACCATGTCAGAACAATTTCAGAAAACTATACTGGAATTGGTAAATATTTAGTTACATCACTCATGCACTCCGAATATGGGGAAAACACTTTTCTTACGTGTTTTTGCCTCCTGAACACGAATCCGGAAGAAAAATGCGGCGGTCTCATATCGTTTCAGAGTTATATAGGTTTTTCAACTGAAACTAACCTCAAATTCAAGCACCGTTTTCTCGCACAAAAATTACTCAAAATGCCTCCTTCTTATTACCAGCATAAACAATACACCCTTAATCACTTATTTTCGGCACAAATTTGCACAAAATATCGTCGTTTTTATCGAAAAAGATCCTCCTTCTTACACAGTCCGATTCATTTATTACCAACATGAAAAATTAAAAAAGTTAATAAATGTCATCTGTCAAAGAAATTAGAATTGTTCATTTGCAACTGTGTAAGAAGGAGGATTTTTTCGATAAAAGCTGATATTTTTGCAAAGTTTGCCGAAAATAATGATTAGGTATTGTTATGATAAAGAAGGAGGCATTTAGGAGTTTGGCGAGAACGTGTAAATTATTTCGGAAAAGCGATGTAACTCTGAAACGGTATGAGACCGCCGCATTTTTCTTCCGGATTCGTGTTCAGGAGGCAAAAACACGTAAGAAAAGTGTTTTCCCCATATTCGGAGTGCATGAGTGATGTAACTAAATATTTACCCTGGAATTCATAAAATCACAGCAAATACAAGCGCAACAGCAAAAGGAACTACTAATGAAGAACCAACAGGAATTTTTACTCCAACTGACCAAAAATCTCACACCAGAGAAACCTTCTGAGCACAAAACAAGCGATGAACTGATTATGGAGAGTCTGGGAAATGGTATCAAAGAATTTTATTACGATTCAGAAAATTCTACATTCGATGCTTGGTATAAAAGGTACGAGAGCTTGTTTACCGAGGATGCAAAAAACCTCTCAGATGCAGCCAAAGTCAGATTACTGTTGAGGAAATTAGATACATCTTGCCACCAACAGTATATAAATTTCATTTTGCCGAAGGAACCAAAGCAAATGGATTTCAAGGAAACCGTTCAAACATTACTTGACATTTTTGGAACGAAAACATCTATCTTCACTTTACGATATCAGTGCATGAAACTGAAGAAGAACAGTTCGGATGATTTCGTTGCATATGCTTCACAAGTCAACAAATCTTGTGAAGATTTCAAAATAAGGCAAATAACCCCAGATCAGTTCAAATGCCTCATTTTTGTTTGTGGTTTACAATCAGGTGAAGATGCAGACGTAAGAACAAAGTTGTTATCCAGAATTGATGGCAAAGAAGCCGAAACCATGAATGTGCAAGATTTGACTACTCAATGTCAACGAATATTGAATTTGAAGAAGGACACGTCTATGGTACAGTGTTCTTCACAGGTACACAAAATGAAACCTGAAAAACCCAACCAGACTCAGAAACCAATATCCGCCCAGTCATCATCTAATCAAGGATCATTCCGTGAACCAATTCCAAAAAGTCCATGCTGGTTTTGCGGACAGTTACATTTCTCAAAA
The DNA here is from genome assembly GCA_018342105.1 of Gonioctena quinquepunctata. NCBI lineage: Eukaryota > Metazoa > Arthropoda > Insecta > Coleoptera > Chrysomelidae > Gonioctena > Gonioctena quinquepunctata. The sequence continues at coordinate 199,262 of JAFIRS010002429.1, forward strand.
TATTGTTCGTACAAGAAACACAAATGTGAAAAATGTAGCAAAATGGGACACAAAGAAGGATATTGTTTCACAAGGAAAAAGAATTCGACAAGATTTTCACAGGAAAAAGGTGTTTTTCAAGTCAATCAAGTGAAAGGTCGAAAATACATTGAAGTTTTGATAAACGGTGTTCCAGTCCAACTCCAGATCGACACAGCGTCAGATTTAACGATAATTTCAGAAGAAATTTGGTCCAAAATTGGAAAACCAAAGTGTATTTCTAACAAAAATATTGCCAAAAACGCTTCAGGTGAAATGATGGATTTACATTCCGAGTTCACTTGCAGCATAGTTTTCAACAATGAGTCATACTCGGGGAAATGCTTCGTCACCAGTGTTCCGAATCTCAATTTGCTTGGTATTGATTGGATAACGAAATTTGGATTATGGGACATTCCCTTGAATTCAATATGTAGAAATGTCACATCATCTTCTGAGGAAATGTCAACGGCTGAACAATTGAAACGTCAATTTCCTGACGTATTCGATGATAGTCTAGGACATTGTGGAAAAATAAAGGTTCAGTTGCATTTTTTGCCAGAAAGCAAGCCAATTTTCAGAGCAAAACGCCCAGTTGCATATGCAGCAATGTCTCAGGTAGAGAAAGAACTCAACAGACTAGAGAAGCTGAACATAATCACATCAATTGAATATTCCGAGTGGGCTGCACCTATAGTGGTAACAAGAAAATCCAGTGGAGATGTTCGAATTTGTGGAGATTACTCCACAGGGTTGAATGATGTTCTTCAACCACACCAATATCCCTTGCCAAGCCCAGAGGATATTTTAAGCAAACTTTCAAATTCAAGTATCTTCAGTGTGATCGATTTATCAGATGCCTTTCTACAAGTAGAAGTTCATGAAGATTCCCGGAAATATTTGACAATAAATACGCATCGAGGACTTTTCATGTACAATAGACTTCCATTTGGGATCAAGACAGCACCAGGAATTTTTCAACAAATTATGGACACTATGATATCAGGAGTTGATGGAGTAGCTGCCTATATAGATGATATAATAGTATCCGGTAAAAATAAAGAAGACCATCAGAATAACTTGATGAAACTTCTTGAAAAAATCAGAAATTATGGATTTCACCTGAATATTCACAAATGCAAGTTTTTGGTTCCAGAAATCCCGCAAAAACAGAAGCCATAGTTAATATGCCTCCACCAAACGATTTGTCTTCACTGCGTTCGTATTTGGGAGCTATCAACTATTATGGGAAATTCATCAAAAATATTCATCAGCTACGTTATCTTCTGGATAAATTGCTGAAAAAGAATTCCAAGTGGTTCTGGTCGAAAGAATTCCAAGTGGTTCTGGTCGAAAGAATGTCAACAGTCTTTTGACAAATTCAAAGACATTCTTCAGAGTGACATGATGTTGACTCATTATGATCCTTCAAATACAATCGTGGTAGCTGCGGATGCCTCAAATTCGGGTATAGGGGCTTGTATATATCACAGATATCAAGATGGAAAAATAAGAGTTATTCAGCATGCATCAAGAACCTTATTGGAATCAGAAAAAAGATACAGCCAAATCGAAAAAGAAGCATCAGCTTTGATTTTCGCTGTCAAAAAGTTTCACAAAATGATTTATGGAAGAAGATTCATTTTGCAAACAGGCCATCAGCCTCTTTTGAAAATTTTTGGGTCGAAAAAGGGAATACCAGTATATACAGCCAATCGCCTTCAAAGATATGCTTTGATTCTACAAGGATACGATTTCAAGATCGAATATATCAAAACTGAAGAATTCGGTTATGCAGATATTCTTTCCAGGCTTATCAATCAAGATTCGAAACAGGATGAAGAGTACGTCATTTCATCAATTAGAATTGAATTAGAAGTATTGCAAGTTTTGGATACAGCAATTGAAACTCTTCCAGTATCATATAACATGATTTTTCGAGAAACATCACGTGATCCGAATTTGAAAAAAATTATGAATTATGTTGAAGAGAGCTGGCCACAAAGGAACAAAATTCCAGAAGACTTACACACATTTTTTGCTAGAAGAGAATCATTGTCCGTTGTCAAGGGATGTCTGATGTTTGGAACAAGGATTATCATACCACATGTTTTCCAAAGTCGTATTCTCCAACAACTTCATAAAGGTCATCCAGGGCAAGAACGAATGAAATCCTTAGCAAGGAGTTATGTCTATTGGCCAAATATCGATGAACATATTCGAGATTTCGTAAGGAAGTGTTCTTTGTGTGCAGATAATTCCAAGTCCCCAGTTAAAGTACCATTTTCACCATGGCCAACACCTCAAGCTCCTCGGCAAAGGATACATATTGATTATGCTGGTCCAGTGGATGGTTATTATTTCATCATAATTGTTGATGCTTATTCGAAATGGCCTGAAATTTTCGATACAAAAACCATAACATCATCGTATACTGTCAAGATATTGGAAGAAGTTTTTGGGAGATTTGAAAAGAAACTATTGTATCAGACAATGGAACACAGTTTACCAGTCACCAATTCCAGAACTTCTGTGAACAGAATGGAATTCAGCACATAAAAACAGCCCCATATTGGCCACAATCAAATGGTCAGGCAGAGAGGTTTGTGGACACTTTCAAAAGATCTTGAAGAAAAATTGGAGGAGCAGGAGGACTACCTCTGACCAAACAAATTCAAATTTTCCTGTCAACCTACCGGAGTACTCCTAACCAAAATGCACTGGAAGAAAAATCTCCTGCTAAACTTCTATTAGGTAGGAAAATCCGGACAGTTTTTGACTTATTAAAACCCACTGATAACAGACAAGATAATTTTATATCGACATCAAGGCAAGATGTACTGTGTGATTTGAGGAATAGCACAAAAGAGAAACATTTTAAAACAGATGATTTTGTCTATTGCAAAATTTTCAAACATAACCATTTCACATGGGAACCTGGGAAAGTTATTGAGAAAGTGGGAAATGTTATGTATAACGTTCTTATGGAGAATCATAGGAGAACCAAACTCCTAAGATTCCATGTAAACCAATTGAAGTTGAGATATACAGGAAAAAGTCATCAGTACGGAACGGAACTGCCATTGGACTTATTACTGGATTAATTCGAAATTCCAATGGATCCTATTACCCTTCCAGCAAACTCAAATGAAGATACTTCCTCTTCTTCAGTTGAGATATCCCAAGAAGATAGTGGTTCAACTGATATTTCCGAAGAGACTACTGCTGAGAATGAACATAGTAATCCTTCATGTTTGAGACCTATCAGGACAAGAACTGCTCCTAGATATTTACAAGATTTCGTCTAAGAAAGGGAGGTGTTGGGAAACGTGCCCTGTGCTATTCATAAATAGCAGTATTCAGATAACGATTGACTATTGTTTTAAATAGAAGTGAGGGACTGTCAGATAATAACGAACTGTCTTTCAGAAAAGGAATTAAAAGTTGATTTATTTCCGAAAGTATTATTTATTATTACGATACAATCGTAACAATATGAGAGCTAAACGTGTTTGGGATTTGTTCGAGTGTAACAGCCTGGGAGAATATTCGGATTTATATTTAAAGTCTGATGTATGACTGTTGTGTGATGTATTCGAGAATTTCAGAAGGATAGGCTTAGATACATATAAGTTGGATCCAGCTCAGTATTACACCGCACCGTGATTATCTTGGGATGCGATGTTGGAATTCACAGACGTGGAACTTGAACTTTAAACCGACATTGATATGATACATTTTTTCAAAAAAGGCATACGTGGGGGGATTAGTCAATGCAGTGAAAGGAGGCATATAGCGAATAATAAGTTTTTACCTGATTTCGATCCAGATCAATCGTCATCATTCATTTCATATTTGCATGCAACAAATCTATATGGTCATAACATGTCACAACCTCTACCTACCGGTGAATTTTCATGGTTAACTCGTGAAGAAATCACCAACTTGGACATAATGGATGTGGCAGACAATAATACATATGGATATGTTTTTGGGGTTGTCATACATTATCCCCAAAAATTGCACGATAAACATTCAGATCTTCCTTTTCTGGTGGAAAGCATCATTCCTCCCAATTCCAAGAGCAAAATGAAAAAATTGATTCCTAATTTGAATGACAAATGGAGATACATAGTCCACTATGAGAACTTGAACCGAGCCATCAATAATGGTTTGATTGTAATGCATACCCATAGAATATTGAGATTTGAGCAGTCATGTTGGATGAAGTCTTACATAGATCTTAATACCCAAATGCGCAATAGGTCCAACAATAAATCTGAAAAAGACTTTTATGAACTAATGAACAATGCAGTTTATGGCAAAACAATGGAAAATATAGACAATCGAATTGATGTCACACATTGGCAAAGTGTTCATAGAACTATGGGGCGAGTGCACTCATTGCTTTACCAAACTTCAGAAGTAGCACAATTTTCTTCCGAAAACTTTGTTGCAATTCAAATGGGTAAAGTGAAAGTGCATTACGATAAACCACTGTATTTGGACTTTTGTATTTTGGAATTATCCAAGACATCAGAATGCTTCTCTTCTGTATACCGACACAGACTCGCTCATTTTAAAAGTAAATACAGACAACTTTTATGATTTTATAAAAAACAATATAGACAAATTTGATACATCTAATTATGGGGAACAAAATCAATCAAATATGCCAGTAACGCCATCTGTTTTGGGTAATTTCAAAGATGAGTTTCCCGATGATCTTATAATTAGTTTCTATGGTACTGGTGCTAAAGCGTACTATGTACAATCGCTTGCAACCAAAGTTAAGAGGGCTAAAGGTGTGAAAAGATCAGTGATAAAGAACCAATTGACTCCTGACGATTACAAAAAAATTGTTGAAAATGGCGGTAAAATTTTTAGGAAGATGAATTCCTTCAGAAGCATTTCACATGATATGTATACTGAATTGAGAAATAAAGTGGCGCTCTCATTCGATGACGAAAGCGATTCATCATTCCTAACACAACACAGACACTACCTTGGGGACATAAAGATATAGAGTTATATCAATGTGATCCCAACGAAAATATTCGATTGTGTAAGAACATGATTGATACACTTGCCCAAGAAAACAATACAAATCCCGAGAGTAGATTGGACCTTCTAATCACATATACATATATATATATATATATATATATATATATATATATATATATATATATATATATATATATATATATATATATATATATATAAATATATATATATATATATATATTATAATTGGAAAATTCATATTTTTCGTCATATATATGGAAACCATTATTCGATTGATCAGTATAGGTTTGTCATTATATGTGGAAGGATGAGCAATGTCATTGACAAATTCGGTCGCAAACGAAAATGTGATAATGCACCAGTCTCACGTAGGCCTGAAGGCATTAACTTCAAGCTCACATCGGATGGGCAGTATGACATGCAAGGAAAACGATTGAAGAATATTGGGCAACCAATGGAAGACCAAGACTGTGTAACTCGTTCATTTGTCAAAGAATTGTTTAATGATATATCTGAGAATGTGTTGAAAGTGGTTCAAAGACAAATCATTCAAGTGCAGACAACACTCGAAGCAAAATATGACAATATATGTAAAAGGATTGATGAACTTGAGCAGAAGAAGAAAAGTACATGCACCACTCACTTGGAGACCTTCACGATATGAATATACTGAATATATGTAAAATAGATTATGTAAAAAACATGTTTGTATCTATTTTTAAATATAATTTATAAATATGAATTATGTATATTTATTCTTAGTTCAGAAATGGTACACTTCTTCACCTAAATAAATAACTTGTGATATACATTGCAAAATGTATTGTACCTACAGTACTCATCAACAAGTGACATACTGAATGCTTTGTCAGTAGTGAAGAAACCATTGAAATGCCTTCAGTTAAATAGAAATGCAACTATAGGAGTGGGGATAAGCGTCCTCTGCGCGCTGAGGTGAGAACGTCAGCGCCCTCGGCAACAAACAACTTTCTAAGTGGGAGGGGCTAACTCCCCACTGCATAAATACCACAGTCCATTCCTCCAGAATTATGTGTATTATGGCTTGGCAGACTATTGCGGGGTTGGAGCAATGGTCCAATACTCCATTCATTTTTTGATGTATTTGATATCAATATTTGAATATTCGTATATACACTATGTATAATATATCCAAGAGTTATGTGTGAGTTAATAATAACAATATAAATTGCAAACATTCATTTCGAATAACTAAATGAAATATAGAAATTTGTTTTATATTTAAAAAGTCAATAGTTTTCAAGAAATTGGCAAATAATATGATCTGCCATGGATTGATAGTCCTCACTTTATTAATTTTCAATTTAAATTGTGATGTTTATAATTTGTCACTGTGAACACAGACTACAACAAACACACACATGCAACCAACCCCAGGTGAGCTGACAAAATGCCCCGTTAGCAAGGAGCAAAACTGTCATGGACAAGAAGTGAATTCGCTTTGCAAATATCTGATTGTGTTGATATCACAGACCACATACCCCAGGTCTGTGGTTGATATACTGAATGCTTTGTCAGTATTGAAGGAACTAAGGAAATGCCCTCAGTTAAATAGAAATGCAACTAGAGGATACGTAGTATTATCCAAGAACTGGCAGCAGGTAGATTGTCATTATGATAATATTTTGGATGTCTAAGGCGCGGTTTCACAATCGACTGTTAACTGTTGGAGTTACGTTACTGACAACTACAGGTTAACTAAGACCATGTGTTTCACAAACACATGTCGACTCAATGTTAGTTAACTGGAGGTTAGATGTTATAGTTCTTGAAGTTGGTACTACTAGTTTTTATTGTTTACGTTCTATGATTATTATTTGTATTTTTGAAATGTCTAAGCGGGGAAATAACTTTTCAAAAAGCGAAGAACATTGCCTTATTTCTTTAATAAAGAAGTACATAAAATGCAAAAAAAGTAATGCGGTAACGTGGAAAGAGAAGGAAAATTCATGGAAATTGATTGAAAGCGAATTCAACTGTATGGCAATAAATGGACCCAGGAATATAAAAACATTGAAAGAAAAATATCAGAATCTGAAGAAAAAAACAAAGGTCAAGTTTGCTGAAAACAAATTGAATATATGTAAAACTGGTGGGGGCTCTTATAATCCTGTCCCAGTGGATGATATCGACATGACTATCAAAGAAATGATTGGAGACCAAATATATGGCCTACAGAATGCTTATGATAGCGATTTTCAGAAACAAGATTCTCCTGGTTTAAGTGCTCCGACCAATGAAAGTAAGATGTAAAATAAAATCACTCGAATTGCAATAAATGTTACTGAATATCATAATTTTTTCATGAAGGATTGTTTGATCTGCAAAATTTTCTTTTATATATTATCATTGTTGCATAAAAACTCCAGAATCTGTATTATCTCTATTAGGTATATACAAATGAACTGTAGTGTTCAATAATGTTATTAATTTTCAGAGAGCGATGTCCTGATTGAAGACCATAACTATGCTATCGAAAACCCATTCGATGATGAAGTGGTATATGAGTTGGTTACAGACATTCAAGTAGATAATACATTAAATACCGATCCAGTTCAGGAAAATCAGGAACACAGCGATTGGTCATCATATTGTGGAGCACATTTAAAAAGACCCTTAACAACCAATTTAGATGTAAAAAATGGAAATAAAGAGAAAAGGCGAAAACCCATCATAACAAAGAAAAATGTGTTGACAAAAAAGTACCTATCTCTGAATTCGCAACTCATTCAGGAGAAATTAGACTTTGTCAGGCTTCAGAAGGAAAAGTTTTTGGAGGAACATTGTTTGAAAATGATTATTTTACAAAAAGATAGTGAAATAAAAGGCAAAGAGTTGGGAATACTGAATTCCTCAAATGTTTAGTAGGTTTCTAGATAGATTTCACATTTTGCTCATGGTTCCTTTTTATGCCAATTTCAGATGTTATTAGAGTTCATCTTATGTTGATCTTTTCTATGTCCTAAATATTTTTTGTTTATTAATAAAATGTTGATTTGATCTGAATTTTATTATTTACCATTGATTTTTTTTGCATTTCTGTCTCACAAAAGGATAGTTTTAACATACTGCTCACTTTGATTTCTTTCAAAATTAGGAAGTGAGATGTTCTTTAAGTCACAATCTCCCAAGTATTCATGTTGAATAGGAGACATTCTCCATTGAAAACCTTTAGAACAAAATCTGAAATTTGCACTTCAATTCAGACGATTGTTTTTTAATGCACTGGTTTTCAATCAAGAATTTTATTTTTCAAGATGCTTTATTAGTTATGATGAAATGTTTGTAGATTTCAGTGTTTTTGTTGCAGAAATAAAAACAGAAAATATCCAATAAAATAAAAAACATTTTAATATCAAATATTTAATAATCTGGTAAAGTGATTATTCACCAAGTTGAACCTGGTTCTATTATTGGCATCCATTAGATCTCTGTTGAGTATATTTGGCACTTGAATATTATCAATAAAATGCACAGCAGCTTCCTGTTCTGCATTCACAAGTGGCAACTTTTCATTTTGATCACAGGCAATATTGTGCAAAACAGCTGTGGCAACGATAATAGCTTGAGCAGTATCTAAATTGACTCGTAATCCCATAGCTAATGCAGGAAATCTCCGTTTCCAGACACCATATTGTCGTTCTACACAGTTTCTTGTTCTTATCTGTGACTCATTGAAGAGGTTTTCAGCTTCATTTCTGATATCCTGAAGGGGAGTGATCAAATAAGGCTTGATAGGATATCCACTATCACCCACCAGCAAACTATCACCATAGTGACCCTGCTCAAAAGATGCATACAATAAAGAATTTCGGAATATTTGGGAGTCATGCGATGAACCAGGCCATCTTGCAACAATATCTCTAATTTTCAAATTCGGATCTGCAACTGTCTGAACATTGAAAGAGAAGAACTGTTTTCTATTTCTATAAACCTCTGCATTCTCACCACCAGGAGACTGTAACTTAACATGGGTGCAATCCAGAGCACCTATACACCGAGGAAACCGTGCAATGTTATAGAACTCTTGTTTAATTTCATTAATTTCGTCTCCTTCTGGCATTTTTATATATCTTGGACGCAGAGCTGCAATAGCAACGCTAACCTTTCGCACTACTCTGCTAGCGGTTGATTTACTAACCCCGCAAAAATCACCAGTTGTTCTCAGAAATGACCCGTTGGCATAAAAATTTAGTGCAAGTAAAGTTTGTTGGCTGGCAGATAAACAATCATTTCTGAAATTAGAAAAATGTTGATCAATTCCCAAAAAATTATTTCAAATACAACCTTTGTGTAGGATGCGCAATTCTTTCCTCGAGTTCCTCAACTAGATATTCCACTATTCTGGGGGACAATCGGAATCGGTTGAAAAACTCGATGTGATCATATTCCTCAAAATAATTTGTCCTATGTCTAAATACCCTAGGTCTTGCAGCCTCCTCGTCACTACTGAACGCATTGACCTCATAATCATTCATTATCTTTTCTTTCAGAAAACTAAGAACTACCATCCAAAACAAATATGTAAGGTTATGAAATCCCGGTAACTTTTCATGTTTGTAGTTAACCGATACTTCTTCCTTCGGTTATCTTTTTCACGGTTAACACCAACAGTCAAACAAAACCAAGAGTTGTGAGACACCCATTCCGTAAATAACTACAAGTTTAGCATTAACCATCAGTTAACTACACATTGTGAAACCAGGCCGTGGCGTGTTTCCCCCCTTTTCCGCCATTACGAAGGAATTGATAAATACTAACGAATTTGGTTCACGTACTTTTTTCGCCGATTCCGAATGACTTAATCGCGACTGTGGACTGAATTGAAATGAATATTCCTGAACTATCTATATTCGATACTGTTTCAAAGTGGAAGAGTGATCAAATGTGAATATTTTCACGTCAGAAAAAAGGATTTATTTGCTATCGGTTACTAGGAGGTGTACAATGATAAACATTTTCGAAAAAAAATATTTTCGATATTGTAAGAAACGACTGCCAGAACAAATCTAGTCAGAACTTTTCCTTATCACTGGTGAATGGAGCTGTGTTAAAATAATTCCTTGCTATTGAAATCTCGGGGGAGTACACTGATAAAAATGAATTTTCAGAAAAAAATTATTTTCGATATCGTAAGAAACGACTGCCAGAATTGATGAAAATAAAACATTCCTGGACAGTTCTACTCATTACCACCCTGTATTTGTTCCGACCCTTGCATCGGTGACCGATCCAACCAATCAGAGTGCCCACTTCAATTTATGACCATATATGGATATATCTCCGTTTCTGACGTGTCATTGGGTCCCCTCCACAAAACCGGTTGTTTGCCTGGTGGCCCAAAAAGGAGCTTCACTCAATTAGAGACACTAATAATGAACTTTTGCTACTTGTTCTGTTGTAAACACGAATTTGGTTTGTTCTGTTTGTCCACTAATTATACAGCTATAGAGAAAATGTTGGAGTTTTTGTAACAAACAAAAAAGTAGTGCAAATACAATCCATTCAACAACATAAAAACGTGGTCTCATCGAACCGGATATATTTATTGGTTATTGAAACATGGTGTTGGTTTAAAAAGTGAAAAAAAAAAACTATTGGTGTTGGAAAACAATTGGCAAATTACTAAACACGACAGAAATAGCAGTGGAAAAGTGAGAACTGAGAAGTAACCAAAAACATTGGCCTATTGAATAAACAGAGTTGTTTGCTGGAAACGTGGTGTGCAACGGAGATTGAATTCAACGACGAAGGCGTGGTTGCGCATCTGGAATATTCTGAAAGTGAGACGCGGAGCAGCAGTTCAGAAGCTGATTGCCAGTAGCGGAACGGTGAAAAGAAGGGTATAAACAAAGGGAATCGAAAAGTGAGTTTCTCCATTTCCTTATTCTTATTCCTTTATTTGGTTCATTTGGTGGGTTGACTGTGGGGTCCTAAAATGTCTGAAGATATGAAAAAGTTTAAAAGAAAACGGGAAATTATTTTGGGGCGTCTGTAAAATTTTTCAAAATTTGTAGAGGGAATTCAACAAAAAATGATGGTTCAAGATCAGGCGGTCGAAGAATCATTATTTGAAGAATTGGAAGCTAGGTTTGACAGAATATCATTGGTAGTAAATGTGTAAAGGGGTTTCTCCCCCTATTATCAAACTTTGGCGCTTTTCACTATTCTCGGTTTTCCTCGGGCGCCACCTTTAGCTTTATAGTGGAAAAGGCCACTTTTGCTCCGGGCAGTCTCAGTGAAGAAAGACACTCCAGGGGTCAATATAGTCGTGACACTGTAACAGGGCCAGCAAGGCAGGCTTTAATTGCCTTTAACTGGGTTTCGGACCTGAGTGGCGACTGCGCACTAGATGTTTAAATTCTACTCAAGATAGTAAATGAAAGAATACTAAGAACAGGATAAACAGGTATATTAAAAATAATGAAATACAGTGAGGGCGGCTGACGGCGGCCTCAAGTTATCACAACAAATAAACACATGACAAGCACTATATACAGAGGAAGCGGGGAGGGTGTTTTCAAGCAAGCGGGGTAAATTTAGCAACCAAAAGCTCTTGCGGTGGGGGGGGTGTCGTACGGACTCGTATGCAGAAATTACCAGCACAGCTTTGAAATATATATGTGCCTCTTACGATCATGCGCACATCGCATCTGCGGTACTTACAAACATTTCCTGATGTCTTTTACCTGATACAACATATTTACCAAACTCCGATCTCACTGCTTCGGCAAGGTCCGGGACGGTCGTGGACTGCTTCGGTCTCTGGCTCTCACTCTGGATACTAGTCGGCCGCGTGACTGCTTCTGCTGGGCTGGGCAAGCTACTAATTCTTTGAAATATGTCGAAACGGAACTACGGCCGGCTTCTCCCTCTTTTCTGAATCCCTCTCGAACGATTTATATGCGCGCGCCGTTTTGTGGACTCTGTCGCTTGCGATACAAATTATACTTTCACAGAATAATTACCCAGCTTGTAAAAATCCTTCGTGCTTGTGACGTCAGCTCGGTGCGTGCGCCTCAGCTATACTCTCGTGCTTCTGGCGGAAAACTCTCTCTCTGGCGTGTTGGCTGGCTTCGCTGCTTCGGAACGACTGACTGCTTTCTCTCGCATTTGATCCAACGTCCAGAATATCGGCCTCCCTTCCTTCGTGACGTCAACGGCTGCTCGGACACAGTGTCATGTTCTCGGTGGCGACGGCTGTGACGTCAGCTCGGTGCGCGCGTCTCTGTCTAGACTCAACTGTGCTGGGTGGTGATCGGACTGTTGGCTCGTACGTGAATGAATGCGATCTTCAGTGGAGACTTTGATTCTCGAGTTTTGCGTTCGATTCAAGTGCTTGCTCCAGAGTGGGGCGGGTGACGTACGATTGCTTTGTTTCGCTATGTGTTGCGAGGTGTTTGACGTAATCGATTCGGGAGGGCTATTTATTACGACATGTGTAATTCATGCTTCGCGAATTTATGTCGGACAAGAATGATATTTTTCCGATTATTATTAACGGAGATAGGGCTTTTATTTCTTACAGGGAGCTTTTGTCTTATAAAATATAGTGGGAAAATAGTAACTTCGTTACAGGGAGCTTTTGTCTTATAAAAATATAGTGGGAAAACAGTAACTTCGTTACAAATGAGTTTGAAGAAGTTCAAAATTATATTGAGGAAAATGACACGGATTTGCCAGAACAAATTAAGCAAAGGGATTCGTTTGAAGATTCTTATTATAGATCTACCTGTGTTTGTAAAACGTTGTTACAAGAATATCGAAAATTTGTAGACAAAAATGAAGTTGGATCTGATGGGGATACTGGGAAAAATGTAAATCAGAATGCATCTCGAGTATCTAATACAGGGAGTTCAATCAATAGTGTAGTGGCAATTCAGTCAAAGCCAAAATTACCATCGATCCCAATTCCAACCTTTCAGGGATCATTGGGGAACTGGTTAGAGTTCAGGGACACATTCAAATCATTAATTCATGATAATGACAAAATTGGTGATATTGAAGTTTCATTTTTTGCGCGGAGCATTGGATGGAGATGCAAAACAGGTGGTCCAGTCAATTGAGTTCTCGGCATTGAATTATAGTGTTGCCTGGGATATTTCAAATGAACGATATAATAACACATCTTTATTAGTGAACAATCACCTGAAATCATTGTTTGGGTTGGCAAATTTAACGAAAGGATCTTCATTAGAAGTAAGAACGCTTTTAGATTCCATGGTTAAACATCTTCGTTCCCTTGAGTCACTCGGACAAAAAACAGAATCGTGGGATGTCATTATAATTTTTACCATTAGTGGGAAATTAGATTCGGTAACACGGAGGGAGTGGGAGGAAGAGAAACCTGACGGTGAACTCCCAACGTTGGAAGAGTTCAAATCATTTTTAAAAAAGAAGGCTGCTATTTTGGAAACTATTGAAAGCAGCACTCGAGCAAGCCATTCTAGGGAATCAAAATCAAGGTTCAAGGTTAAATCAAATCCACGGTCATTTTTAGTTTCTCATAATAAATGTTCTGTCTGCCAAGGTGCACACTTCATAGGTAACTGTGAAGAATATTTAGAGTTAACTGTTTATAACAGATATGAGCAAGCTAAGAAGCTCAAGCTGTGCTTGAATTGTCTAAAAGGTAATCATTTCAGTAGAGAGAGCACTTCAGTTGGTTGTCGACGGTGCAACTTAAAACATCATACAACATTACATTATGACAAACAATCTTCTTTGGATAATTCAAGGCAATTAAGATCAAATGAACCTCCACAACTAAACAATACCGGGCCACCGTCAACTAATGTGAATAGAATAGAATAGAATAGAATATATTGCATCCATAAGTAAACTTTGGACAGGTCATACACAATAATATGTAAAATACAACATACATTAAATTCATAAAATACAATCGACATTAAATTCATAAAATACAATCAACATTCTAACACATGAATAATAAAATAGAACAAATGAATAATAAAATAGAACAAAACAATCAGCTAACAGGAACACTAGATGCCCGCAAGTGAGTCCACAAGTGATCCACTGAAATCATTAATTTGATAAAGACTGATTTTGATAAGAATTTTTTTTAATGTTCTCTTGAAAGGTTCTAATGGTAATTCTCTGATTTCCTTGGGGAGAGAATTGAACAGAGGAATACCCATTATTTTACTTTTATCTAGTCTCTTCATAGAAGGCACAAGTTTATGTCCATTACGGGTGTTATAGGCATGAATATCTGAGTGTGTTGTGAATGTGTGTAAATTCTTTTTAACATATGTGATGTTTTCATAAACAATTTGTGAAAATAATGTCATAATACTTAATTTTTGAAACAGTGGTTTACAGTGTTCAGTGTATCCAGCTCCTACAATGCTACGTACAGCTGCCTTTTGTAATGTGAAGACTCTTTGTAAATGAGTAAAACTCGCATTTCCCCAACACAGTATTCCATAACTCATTACTGAGTGGAATATTGCGTGGTATGTTGTTAAAGCAGCTTCCTGGTTCACAGTTGCTACTATACGCCGAATGGCAAAACTGATTTTGCCAATTTACCACAGACAATACTAATATGTTCAGTCCAGGTAAGAGATGGATCAAGATTTACTCCCAAAAATTTTACTGAATCCACCTGGGAGACAGTGCGATGGACATTGTGATTATTTGAAAATAGACATGTTTGCGTTTTCGTTTCGTTCAAAAATAACTCATTGCGGTCAAACCATTGTTTTGCGTGAGCGGTAATGTCTGCTAAAATCTCATCAACGTCAGTGATTGATTCCATATGAAGAGTGAATGATGTATCATCAGCGTATAATATGGTCAGTAGTTCACGTTTCAGTAGCATGTGAGAGGGTAGGTCATTGGCATAAATTAAGAACAAGAAAGGACCCAAGATGGATCCCTGCGGTACACCCCTTTTAATAACACGTTCCTGGCTTATGTTATCATTATTGTAGACCTTTTGAGTTCTGTTCTCAAGGTATGATTGAATGATGTTTCTAGAAACTCCTCTCATTCCATACCATTCTAATTTCTCCAGTAATCTTTCATGATTAACACAATCAAAAGCCTTTGACAGATCGGTAAATACCGTTAAACATGATTGTTTATTTTCAAAAGCTTCGATGATATTGTTTGCCAGTCTATTTACCGCATCAACAGTACTTTTTTTTTTTCTAAATCCAAATTGGTGTGCATCAAACAAGTTGAGTTTTTCCATGTGATCACTAAGTTGTATCAAGATCGCCTTTTCCATTACTTTAGAAATTGTTGGTAAAATATGTATTTGTCTATAGTTTTCAGGTAGTTGATCATCA
Organism: Gonioctena quinquepunctata; assembly: GCA_018342105.1. Lineage (NCBI taxonomy): Eukaryota > Metazoa > Arthropoda > Insecta > Coleoptera > Chrysomelidae > Gonioctena > Gonioctena quinquepunctata. The sequence goes on from JAFIRS010002429.1 coordinate 214,669, forward strand.
CCTTTTTTATGGATGGCAAGTACTTTAGAAGCTTGAGCACAGATGGAAAGATTCCGTCAGAGAGACAGTTGTTGATGATGAAAGTGAGAGGTTTAATCAGGGTGATATAAATTGTTTGAGCAATTTAGTACTGATTCCATATATATCTTGAGTATTGGTTCCAATCCAAAAAAAAGGTTAATTTGGAATTTATTGAATTCATATGCAATTAATATTTTCTTGGGTTCCAATGCCAATGAATAATGATGTGAGGGCGGTGATGTCAGTTTCAAATGGTGTAAATTGTGATGTTCTTCTTTCAACAGCATTGGTCCAAGTCGTTGATAGTCAAGGTCATCCTCATACTTGCCGTGTTTTACTTGATAATGGGTCTCAGTCGAATTTAATTTCAGCAAGGCTATGCGAGCAATTGAAGTTGGAAAGAGAAAAGGTCAACTTTTCTATTGTTGGTATCAACCATATTGCTTCCGAAATAAATCATAAATGTTTGGTACGACTACGTTCGTTGCAAAGTGGCTTTGAAAATAACATTTCTTGTTTGGTAATTCCAAAAAATTAGCGAAGGTCTCCCTGCACAAAAGATCACTATCAATCACCTCAACATTCCAAAGCACTTAAGGTTGGCAGATCCCACGTTCCACCAGCCAGGTCCAATCGATTTACTTTTGGGAGCTGATGTTTTCTATAGTTTGTTGAGTATAGGACAGGTAGCGTTAGGTGGAAATCAACCCATTCTCCAAAAAACCCGTCTTGGTTGGATTGTGGCAGGTCCAATTATGTCAGCAAATTGTCTTCAACGAACTTTTAAGTGTAACTTGACCACAAATTTGGAGATACAAACTCAATTGGAAAAGTTTTGGGCCCTGGAGGAGCCTCCATCATTGGGTCCTTTTTTAATCAGATGAGGA